>NDGM011226663.1:1304-19941 GCA_002564305.1 Octomys mimax | reverse complement strand
AACTGGGGATTGAACTCAGGCCCTTCCGCTTGCCAGGGAAGCACTTATTCCACTGAGCCATCTTCCCAACCCCCCTTAACATCTCATTGTTTATTTTCTGAATACAGGACCTCTATGTTTGGCCTCCTCACATTTCAAATGCTCAGTAGCCCCAGGAAGCCAGCGACTACATTTAGCGGTGGGGTATGACAGAGCAATGCTCTTGAATTCTTAGAGAAATTTGTTTCCCTGTGGGCTTCTAACAGAAGCAGAGAGAACGTGACAGGAAGATGGCTTCTACCTCAGTTTTGCTTTCCAAATTTTATGCCTGTGCATGTTATTGGAAGAGCTCATCTGCCTCTAGAATGGTTGCTTCAAAGAATCTGGAGAATGTGTTTTGTTTTGTTTTCTATACTCTACAGTTAGAAAAACACATGAAATGTAAGTTTCATAAGCCAGGTGACATAATTCAGTCAGTTTTTTTAAAAAGACAATTGCTATGGGACTCTGTATGTCTCCTGTCTTTTATGCTACAAATATTGTAACATTTATTTTAAAAAATCCACCTGTTGATTTTATGCTTCAGGACAATTTGTCTGATAGTGATTCTATTTCATATATTTTATTGTCTTTTGTAAAGAGGAACAAAATAGATATAGCTAAAATTGTTTCCTGTAGCCCACTCTCTTTGAAGAATGCTTGCAGGTATTTTAATAAATTTCAGATAGTACTAAACCAGATAGATACTATTTTATCCTATACATATTTGAACACACCTATGATAAAGTTTAATTTATAAATTAGGGACAGTAGAAAATTAACAACAAAAATAAAAACAAATGCTGTAACATGCTATAATAAAGATTATTCAAAACTCATAATTTCTTTCTTTTTTTTTTGCATTACCAGGGACTGAACTCAGGACCCTGTGTTTGCCAGGCAGGTCCTTATTCCACTGAACTAGCTCCCTGGGCATTCATTTATTTCTGGAATCGTCCATTTAGTATTTTCAAACCATGTTAACTGAAATTTGGAAAGCAAAACTGTGAGGCAGGTGGAACTATTATGTATATTTATGCGAACATGATCATAATGATTCAGAATAACCCCAAATTCCCTGATGCTACTAGCTCCTTGCAGTCACATCCTTCCTTCAATTCTAATATCTGAGAACCCCTGACATAGCCTTTATGTCTGTTCTATTCCTAAGAATACTACATAAATGGAATCATGCAGCGTGCTATCTCTTCGAGCAGGCATAGTGTCTTTGAGATCCATCTGAATGGTTGCATGAGTAAGCAGTTTCTTTCTTTTTAGTGCTGAGCAGCATTTTAATGCATGGATGTAGCACTATGTCCTTTTCTACTTCCAAAACACATTTTTTTTTCTTGGCTTCTGCTCTTCAAGGGCATAAAAGTAGAACCTCTACCTCAGTCCTGCCTGTTTCTGCTCTTTCATTAAGATTTAGTTTAGGAATATTGTGTTCAGTCATGTGATTATAAAAAATACTTTTTATTCTTTTTTTTTTTAGCTTTCCTCCAGTTTAATATAACTTTGCTTAAGTCTCTGCTTATTAAAATCTTATACGTTCAGGAAGACCATTTTCAAGGAAACTTTAAAAGATTGTTTTAAATAGGAGTTTTCTCTTTGAGGACTTTACAAAGTACTTTGTTTTTGGTATTCATCCATGTGGATTTATAGTTATCTTTTTTATGGATTGGATATGTGATGAATCATAAGAGGAAAAACATAATATCTGAGAGTAAATATTGGAAATTAAGATATAGTGGAGCATTAGACATATGCAAAAATCCAATAATGAGTTTCTTGTTTTCATGAACCAAAATGAACACAGTTACAAAGCATAGGGTTTAAACTTCTGTAAACAAATGGATTTCATGGCCTCTTTCTTTAAAAAGGCATTATTTGTATTCCATTTAAATATCTTCTTGTAGTTATGTCCTCTGACTTTCCATTGGAAGAAGGCTCACCTCTGGCCTAAGGATGAGCTCTGTCACCACTTGGATTAATACAGAATTCACAGAGCCTTGCTTCATTAAAATGTTGGTTCGTATATCTAATTGTATCCTGGTTTCTCCCTGCTTTGTCAGTTTGGTAGGGCTGCTATAATGAAATCCTGTAGACTGGTTGATTTAAATAGTAAAGATATTTCCTCACATTTCTGGAAGCTGAAAGTCCCCATATAAGGTATCTTCAAGTTTCATGCCTGCCACCTGTGTTGTTGTGTGGTGTTTTTTCTGTGGTCTCCTCTCTGATGTCAGTTTTGTTGTCCAAATTTTCTCTTCTTACAATAGCTCTAGTTGGATTGGATTAGAGTGCACACTAAAGGACTCATTTTAATTTAATTCCCCTTTTCCAGGCTCTATCTTCTGACACAGGGGTTTAAGATCCAACATATTCATTTTGAGGGGACACAAATCTGTCCCATAATACTTAGCTACCGAGAAACTTCCTGAAACTTGCTTATGAGGAGAAATAAATTAGTCAGGCTTCCTTAGTTAGAAAACATTATATATATATATATATATATATATATATATATATATATATATTTCTCAAGGTGAATTTGGAAATTGATCTAGATAAGTCTAGCTAGATTTTTTGGTTACAAAACCCAGCATCATCAAGTGCTCACTTTTGGTGCAACAATAAAGGAAAAGTTTTGAATTGTTAAGGCAGATAATAGACTTAGAACTATGATAAGTTCTGAAAGACAGATATCTGTTCTGGTTATCTGTTTTGGAAGACAACCAACCCACTATGTCAAACTATAGGAATTCAGTGGTCTCACTCTGTGTAACTTTCTATTTGAGACTTGTAAGGCATTTTTCTCCTTGAGATACTTACGTTGCATTAATTATTGTTTCACTAATTATAACCTAAACATTTTTGTTTCTTTGTTTCTTTCTTTCTTTCTTTCTTTTTTTTTTCAGAACTCAGGTCCTTGCGCTTGCTAGGGAAGCACTTATTCCACTGAGCCATCTCCCCGGCCCTAACATTTTTGACATCTACCACATTTTTAAGTAGAACGTCCGAAATAATCTGACATTTTATAATCCAATTGTGGGCCAATTTTTATTTTAAGTTTATTATAACTTCTCAACCTCTCTTTCTTCAGAAATGGAAAAATAAAGTAGTTACCTAATTGATATGTAATTAAGAAGCATGTTCTCTGTCATTATTATGATAGAAATTGTTTCAGAGTAAATTATTAGTTTTTGTTTGTACAAAAATACCTAAGAGATAAATGGTATTTGTTTTGTTGTACAGTGTTTGAACAAGGGGCTGTTGCTTCTGACTCACTTCAAAAATAGCAGCATAAGGGGCTGGGGAGATAGCTCAGTAGAATAAGCACTTGCCTGGAAAGCACAAGGGCCTGAGTTTAATCCCCAGTTCCACAAAAACAAAAACAAAAACAAACAAACAAAAACAAAACAGGCAACCCATAAATACAATGAAACAGGTTTGGCTATAAGTGCCTTTTCTAATTTTAATTCAGACTATGATAGGAATTGACTCATGCTATTTGTGAAAGTAAAAACAAAAGAGCAAACAAATCCCAAACCCCAAGTCTGCTATCTGCAAGCTGATAAAAGTGGATGGGCTAAGTCTCAGCTCAAGCCCAAAGGTCAGATAAGGTGGGGAGCATCTCTGAATGTTGAAAATTGAGAGCACTTCTGTCTGAAGCATAGAAGATGGATGGCCCAGCTCAAGTAGAAAGACACGTTTACCCTTCTTCTGACTTCTTGTTCATTTGCTGGCTGGGAATGCACATCAACACTGCTAAGAGGGTTCTACTCAGCCAATTTAAAAGCTCATATTTTGTCTAACAAGTTCTCAGATATACCCTCTGGTACTACTGTATCAGCAAACTGAGCATCTCTCTTTCAGTGTGGGTAGCATATGAAATGAACCACCAGAGTCTGCCAGCCAGAGAGAAGGAGAAGAGGATTCATGCTTACCTCTGAGTAGGTACTTAAAATCTAACCTCAGTTACCTACTTATCTTTGAGCCATGATAGGAAATTCTTGTCTGTTGGTTGCAGGGAGAGAAGGCAACAAAACATGAATTTTAGAGTCTCTCAGTACTCAAAACAAATTCACTTCAAGATATCCTCCTTGTTCTTGGAGGAAAGAAACTGAAATGAAGGTGAATTTACAAAAAGCATTTGTTTAATGATTCTATATTCAGTTTTGGAGCGCAAAGGGACTAGGAAGAATACTGAAATTTTCTTTGAAAGAGAGCTACTGTGAGATTTGAGCAAAGGCAGCATTGACTTTTTAAGCTAGACTTTTTTTTATTTCTTTGAATCTTGAAAATCACAAGAACACTGTGAGCAGTGGTTGGGGGTGGGCAGTTACATGGCTCCAATTGCCTGGGAAACACAGATAGGGAGGTTATGCAGCAAAATGAATCTCCCAGAGTGACAGAGTGGTGTGGAGCAAATATTTACGAGGTGTATAAATAATTAAGAAAGCTCCCAAATCATCCTCTTTTTCCTTTGTCTGAAGCTCAGGAAATCTTAAGGTGGACTTCTCATCTCCTAATTAGTAGAAAATAGAATTTTCTGTATTACAATTTTTTTTCTGTCTACAACTTTTCCTTTTTTTTAAATTAGATTTTTGCTGAATGGAAAAAAGGCTAAGATTGTAACAAGCAGCTAATGGATTCCAGTCATATTGCTAATTTTCTATATTTTCCTTCTTACTCTTCAGAATCAGGCACATAACCGAGTAACAGCCATATAGCATAGTCATAATGTGAGCAAAATACAAGAAATGTTGGGTAGTACTTCATTTCTATCTTTGGGTTATTTATGTATTTTTATGTGTGGTCCTCAAATATTTTGATTTATTTTATGTTATGCAAGTAAGCTTGATAAAAATTAATTTAGACTCTTTGGACTCTTAAATTTGTAATGTCTGTTTATGCACAAAAGGGGAAACCAGGTATTTTGCTAAAGGAGTTCTGTAGCTTAGAATTTTGTGGCATAATACTAGACTTGATCCAACCTTGAAGACTAAATGGGTATAATGATTTTATAAAGCAATGCAAAACAACATTCATCCTGTTAAATTATTTTCATCATATTTATGTCTTATTTTTAATATTAGTAACATTGCCTTCACAGTGATGTACTTGGTAGCTTGAATATGCTGATGCTGAATATTACCATGCTGTTTTAGTTTCCATAAGATACTTGTATTTCAGTCAAGTCCGTCTCCTGATAGCCTCACCTTCTTAGTGAGAAAGGGCACATAATTGACTATGATTTCTGATAAGATTGTACTAAAAGATTTTACCTACTTTCCGTGTTTCCTTTCTATCCTTTTGTCTCTTGGACATTATTATGCACATGCTTCTTAAAAGAGTCATCAAAAATGGTATAGCATGAAACAAAATGAATAGCTCCTTCTCAAAGGCCAGGGAGCTATTACTCCCCCAAATAATACGAGAATGATCTATTTTTCCAAAAATGCTAGTTTCTTGTAATCAAGTTTTATTTTCCTCCAGCTAGGAACTTTGCCTTTGAGCAACGAGGCTAGAAGAACTCATTGTCACAATTAATTCTCATATTTCTGAACATCTCTTCTCCATCTGTGACTATCTGTGATCCAGATAGTCCTGTGCATGCCCCAGATCAGAAGCACACCCCTGACCTCTGAGTCCTGCACTAACTAAAATGTGATTTACAGCTGACATGGGTTCCAATTTAGAGTTGGGTAGTATCCTGCCGATCTCATCAAAATTATAATCAAATAATTGTTTAGGTAATTAAATGTAAGATAACTTCTGCATTTGATAGTGAGCTCCAGGATAATGGGTATAGTAAGACATTTTCCTATTATTATTTATCTGAAGTATACTATATATTCAATATATAGTTTTTGAAGAATGAGTGACTAAAGAACTGAATGAAAGTTATACTTAAATGAACATTAATTCAAGAAACTATAATAAAATGATGAAAGTATGCAGGGAAATGAGTTCAAATTAATTCTAATTAAATCGTACTGGGCATGCACTGGACATGGGATCCCTTTTGTATCTTTCCTTTGAATAGCTGTGCGGAAAACAAAGCAAATGATTTCTTTATTCATTGGTGTTTACCCATGAATGTCACCCCTGCCTTTTTTAGCTATGAGCATATTCCCTCTGTGCTTTCTCTAATTCATGATGGCTAGGGACATCTGACAGCCTCAGTCCTACCCATGTTTATTCATTGTAAAGAGTCCTCACCCTCTTACAGCTTCTGGGTCCTTCATCTACCAGTCACTTAGGAAAACAAGAAAGAAGATTCATTCCCATGATTTGCCAAGCAGTGATTTACACTTTTTAAACCATAACTGAGACATATTTTTAGCAACTAGCTCTTTAGAGTAAGTATATTTTACAATTTAGTTTATAACCACAAATATCATCTTCAAAATTTTATTCTGGTTAGCATCATGGTGAAAAAGCAATTATTTCTAAAATTTTTATTAAAATTGAGAAAGGGTTAGCAAAAACTCAGTAGACTAGGTGTTTGCTTAGGCAAGTTCAGGGACTAGGGTTTGATCCCTTGTACCACATGCCATAGGGCTCTGCCCCTGGGTGAGCTGAGCCAGCCACCGAGACAGGGGATGGTGGCACATGTCTGTAATCCCAGCTCTGGGGAGGCTGAAAATGGAAGGATCACTATGAGCCTGTGCTGCATAGTGAGACCCTGTACCAAACACATAAAGAAATAAAAATAAAAATAAATAAAATAAAATTGAGCAATGAAGCATTTAGAGGCCAAATAAGTTATGTATGAGAATGTTGTAAAGGATAAATTATATTTGCTCTCCCATCTGAAGTTAATTTTGTAATTGACAGACTTTCTATATATTTTTATTAGCATTTTATGGCATATTTTATATTTTATAAAACTGCTTTACACTCATTTTAATTAGTTATTTCTCATATATATCAATTAGTTTCAGTAATGGAAAGAAGAAAGTCAAAAAGATTTTGAAAAGCAAGATGTCACATATGCATACAAATTAAACTTTAATGACTTCCATCTGTGGATTATTACCCAGTATCACAAGCAGTTTTAGAGGAAAATTGTATGAATGACAAATGGATCCTGCTAACTTCCTCATCTCATCCAGAAGAGGGTGAAATGTCTCAGTCTTTAAACATTTTTTAGATTGCTTATGTAGATGGGAAAGTGGAAAGACAAAATAAAATGAAGAAACAACATATGCATGTGATCCACAGCCAGCATAATAAGTCAAGCATGTGGAGCTCAAGAATACTGGCTTGTGAATGAGAAACCTGTTTTTGGTCAAAACTTTACCAGACACCAGATAATTTCTTTAAAATTTGTTTTTTCCCATATGCATGATGAACATGTCAATACTCCTTTCACAGGGTTATTTTGAGGCTTAATAAACTTATTCCATGAAGTGTTCAGCTCAATATCTGGCAAGCAGTGAACCCTGAATAGTGTTTAGCAGCATTATTTGTTTTTGTTGTCTAGTTTTCCTATAAAATACAATGAATTTCCTTTTTTACCCTGGCTTTATTTTCTTGATTTTTACCAAAATGTTATTGAATAGAACTTGCAAAATGACAAATAATATATTATTTATTGTGCGATAGAATCTTAAATTATTTAACTTAGGGCTCTCATAAAGGACAATAAGTCAATCCTGTAGAAGGAAATTTTACTTTCACCATGAACCTAAATTTTATTGTCTTTTAAATGATGCATACAACTAATTTTGCCCCAACAGGGAGTATAAATATATTGACAAACATATTTTTATCTGTATGTAAAAATGCACAAAGTTGTGCCTGCTTGTCTTAGTTACTTTTCACTTGTTGCTGGGACAAACATCCCACACTCAAAATGAAGGAAGGGAAGGCTTATTTAGCTTACAGTCAGTGGAGGTTTCAGTCCATACTCTGCTGGCTGCAAGGAAAATGGCAGCAGTTCATGGTGGCAGAAACAATGAAGAGCAGAGGAGGAGCAGCAGCTGCAGAGTCCATCAAGCCTCTCTCTCTCTCTCTCTTCCTTCTAAGCTGATTGCAAACATCAGAGCTCCTCCGAAGTGTCACAGCTGCAAAGTGGCACCATGAAGACCAGGACTTCTCCAAGGAAGTTAGAGGGCAGAAGCCTCCCTCAACTCTTTATATATCTTTTTTTGTGCTGAGTCACTCTGGGGTGGGCCCTGTCATGCCCTAGGGTGGGTCCTCCTCATCCTGTCTATACCCAGAAGCCCACAGAGTCAATCAGAAATCTTAACTTGACACAATATATGAACTACTACTCTGCTCAAGGGAGCAAATGCTTCCTCATACACTGAGTGTACTGTGTAGCTCCTGGGGGAGCCATCACTATTTAGTTTGATGTGGATGGTGATCTGTTGCCAAATGGCCCCAAGTTTCCCATAATGCCAGGTAATCAGTTCTTAGCACCTCACCTCATAGTTTTTCTAACTTTGCAACTTTAATGTTTGAAGTACAACTGACAATTAAAGCTCACTTTGAATTAGAAATGGTGAGCATATTTTCAATCATATTAAATATATTCCTGGCTGAAGAGTATTATATCAGTGCTCATCTCATATTTTTCTTTTAGTATTTATTATTATTATTAAATATTTGGTACAGGGTCTCACCACACAGCTTGGACTCATAGTGATCCAGGGCTGGGATTGCAGATATGTGCCACCACATCTGGCTTCAGTGGCTGTCTCAATGCTCCCAGGGTTCCAGGGATGGCACAGCATGTGGTACAGAGAATAGAACTTGGGTCCTAGCACTTGCCAGTCAGGTGCCCAGGCCACCAAGCTATCTCCCCATCCCTCATCTCAGTTTTATTAGATATTTATGCACATTCTTTCTTTTTTCAGGTTTATGAAGTAGCTGAATGTCTTGATACTTTTTCTCACTGCTGGGACAAAATGCCCAACACCCAAAATGAAAGAAGGAAAGTTTCATTTAGTTTTCATTTGTTTGTTTGTTTTTGGTGGAACTGGGGATTGAACTCAGGCCCTTGCACTTGCCAGGGAAACACTTACTCTACTGAGCCATCTCCCCAGCCCCTAGGTTCATTTAGCTCACAGTTTGTAGAGGTTTCAGTTCATACTCCACTGACTCCAAGGCAGCCTGGCACATGGCAGGGGGCAGCAGTTCATGGCAGTGGAAAACAGCAAAGCAAAGGGAGAACCAGCAGCTGCAGCTTCTAGCAAGCCTCTCTCCCTTTCTTCCACACTGACTGTGAAGATCAGAGGTCCTCTAAAGAAGTGGTACCAATTATCCATCCTCAATTCACTTTATATAGCCTTTGAGCGCTGAGTCACTGTACAGTGGGCCCTCCACACTCACACGAGGGGCCTCCATGCCCTAGGGAATCTGTGTAGAGCTCCACAGTGTTCATGTCCTCTTCTTGCACAGAATGAGGATGTTTTCAAAGTAAGAAACCTGGCTCTCTGAGTACCTTAATTAAACTTCTAAACCTTTAATTTGACACACTGTATCAACTACTACACTGAACTACTCAATGAACACATTTTGTCTAGGTAAAGCAGACATTGTCATTGCGCCCATTATCATACTATAAATGATTGTAATCTTTCATTCATGTAACATGAATGGTTATGAGTAATGGAAAGAAACACATTATAGAAGGAAATGTGTTCTTTTTTTTCAGTTCAGTTTAATTAAGTTTGTGTGTAGTGTTTGGTTTATATGACCTTTTGCCTTTCTATTTTTAACTAGCCTTTGTATGGTAAACAAAATTTAAAGATAATTATAGTATATCAAAGTTGTTCATGAGTGATTGCTGCAATTTAAATTCTAATAGTCACTAAAAGAAATAGCAAGGGCCAGCCAAATAGCTCAGAGGACTAAAGAGCCTGCTTTGGCAGAGCACAATGACTGGTGTTCAATCCCCTGGAGTGCTGTGCCAGCCCCATTCCCAGGGCACATTGAGAGGGCAATTGAGACTGGGCATGGTAGTCCACTCCTGTAATCCCAGCACTTAGGAAGCTGAAAACAGGAGAACCAATATGAGTCCGATCTACATAGTGAGACCCTGTACACTCTGTAGACCCTGCCCTAAATTCATAAAAAAAAGAAATAGCTTAAAGTGACAATCCAAACATTTACATTAATTCTTAACCAACTGGACCTATTACCCTAACATTGTTCTTGGTAGAGTACAATTTAAAGAAGTAAATTACTGTGCAAAACCATGTACAAAAATGTGATGGAGTAGGGCCAGAAGCAGGACATTAGACCTTTTGTTTTTCCCATGACTAATCAGTGTCTGTCAGTTATATTAAAATCAGTATCTGTAGTGGATCAATTTTCAACATCCAAGTGAACTACACCAATGTGGTTGTTGGTGTGGAGAGTCCATCTGAGGATTGTTGGCAATAAAATAAAAAGAGAACTGGAGGACAAGCTGCTATGCTATTGACTCTCCTGGAGAAGTTATTTGTGCTGGTTTTCCTAATGTAAATTCATCTGTTCTCATCATTGGAAGAGCTTGCTCTTTAATGTCACAGAGAATGGCTGTGGTTCTCTTTGGGAGAGCTCTTGTCCTTACCTTGAGCATTGCTTCCTGGCTCCAGTGCAGATCTCTCCTCCTGCTGGCACAGACTTTCTAGCTTCCACCACTAACCTTTGGACATTCCAAGTGCAGATCCATGATACAGACATGCATGAGACTGTCATGGGCTCTAGGTTTCCAGCTAGACTACGGGAGGACCTTAGCTTGGGCTCGAGATCTTTGAAGTGTACTGTACAAGTCATTGACATGGGATCCAGGCCATCACCTGGATTCTTTGCGTCTCTAGTACGTGGATAGATCTCCTGCAATCTTCTGCATTTGACTCTTTTTGTGACTATTATAAAATAACATTACAAAGTATGTGTCTTGTATTAAATCTATTCTACTGTGAACAATGACTACAACACTATCAGTATATTCCTCCATTAGCTCCTGCTTTATCATTGTGCAGTTGCTTGTGGTGTGTGTGTAACATCTCCCCAAGAACGTTCAGTCTACCTTTCCCTCTTTTACATCTGTCATCTACTTTCCATTACTCTAATGTACAAATGTTGTATGTTCATTTCAACATCTGCCAAATGTAATTGATTTCACTACTTTGCCAAGTTTCTTTTTGTGTCCAGTCCCTCACTGGCCTTGATGTTTAAGCTGTCATCTTTAATTTGACATTTTAAGTGGTATATTTCTTCTAGGTAATTATGACAATGTTAAAATAATACTACATAGATCAGAATTCAAAGTGAGTTATACTAGCCAATTTATTTTTAATATTACTTTATAAGTTTGTATTATATAATGACTACATATGTTGTGGTGTGGGAGTTAGTGCATGTACATAAGATGCAAGATTTGTCCTTTGGTCATTGTTTCGTTTCTGACTTTGGAGAGAAAGTAGTCAGCTTCTCAAACATCTAGTATAGAACTGGCAGCTCTTTTATAGTAAGTGGCTTTTTACCATATTGAGATAGGTTCTTTAATTTCTATTGTCTCAAGATTTTTTTAGTCATGACCGAATGGATGTTGCACTCCGTAAAAGGCTTTTTCTGCATAAACTGAGATGATCTTGTAGTTTTTGGTCTTCTGCTTATATGATATATTAAGTTTACTTATGTAGGTATGCTGAACCATCATCTCATGAAGCCTACTGGGCAGGAACTGTGATCTTTTTGGTAATTTGTTGCACTCTGCTTGCCAACATCTTGTTCAGGATTTTTGCATATATATTCACTAAAGAAGTTGGCCTGAAGTTTTTTTTTTGTTTGTTTGTTTGTTTGTTTTGTTTTGTCGAATCCTTATCTGTTTTTGAAATTGCCTTAGTACTAGCAATTTCTAGTGCATTCATTCATTCTAGGGAATGAATTTGAAAAAGGTAATTCTTCATCTTCCCTTTCAATTTCATTAGGAATTTGAGGAGTATTGGTTTAGTATATACTTGAAGTTCTTAGAAATCTATGGTAAAACCATTAGACTGTGCATTTTTCTTAGTTGCTAGGTTTTTATTATGGTTTTAATTTTATTCCCTCTTACTGGAATGTTCAGAGTTTTTATGTATTCTTGGAGCAGTTTTGATATTTCATATTTATTTAGGAATTTTTTCATTTCTTGACTTTTTAGTATGCAGGAGTACAATTTTTCATAGCATTTACTAATCTTATTCTGGGTTTTAGCAGTGCTTATTGTGATTTTGCTTTTTTCATTTCTTTCTTTGTTTCTTTTTTTATTTTATTTTATTTTATTGCAGAACCGGGGATTGAACTTAGGCCCTTGTGCTTGTCAGGGAAGCGCTTGTTCCACTGAGCCATCTCCCCAGCCCCTCCTTTTTCATTTCTCATTGCATTGATTTGGGTTTCCATTGTCCTTTTGAAAGAACACTTACTTAAATTTTTATCTATTTTTTTTACTCCTTAAAAGAAGCAATCACTTCATTTATTAATTCTTTGAGATTTTTCAGTGTTAATCTCATTAATTTCCATTCAGATCTTTGTGATATCTTTCCTTATTGTGAGCTTGATTTTAAACATTTTTGTTTTTCCAGTATCTTGCTATACATTACTATGCTGTTGCCTGAGCTCACTGCTTTTCTAGTGTAAATGTTCACAACAATTAGCTTCCCTTTCAGGGCTGCACTCATTATTTCACTACAGTTCTACAATGTTGTAGTGGCACTATCTCTTAATTCTATGAATTATCTATTTTTTCCAGTAATTTATTTTGTGACTCAGAGAGTTTTCAGGTGTTTATTATTTAATATTCAGATGTCTATAAAATTTATGTGTCTTTTGCAATTAATTTCTAGTTTCAGTGTGCTATGACCTGGTAGCACACATGGCTGATTTCAATGTGTTTGTAGTTATCTAACCAGTCTTTATGGACTAGTATGCATCCGGTAAATGGTGTCAATTTTTGGGAAGTGCTTATTCCATCTCCCCAGCCCGCTATGCTTGTGTTTATTTGGTTATTTAGCTTTAGCAATGTTTGTTATATGAAATTAGGTCTTGTGTTATACAATGTATATACATTTTAAATTATTAACATGCCTATTGAATTTTCCCCTTCACTAATGTGTCATGAATTTTGGTGCTTCTCAGTATTTTTAGTTTAATATTTACCTCATCTGTGCATCAAATTGTTCCTTATGCTTATTTTAAGAATCTTAGTGTGTGGAATACTTTATGTTTATTTCCATCTATTAATTTTTAGTCTATGACTTCTTTTTGGGTTAGATACCATAAGATATGTAGAGAGAAAAGTGAAAGCAAGGAATTTAGAGAATAAAAAGAGAAAGAACAGAAAGCAATAGGAATAAAAGAAAGTCAAAACATAACACAGAAGAAGGACCAAAGGAGTGAGAAGTTTAAAGAGAACGGTCTTCAAGAATAAAGTGAAATATCCAAACAATACCATTAAAAAAGCAAGAACCAGAAGAAAACAATTAAAAATGAATATAAAAATTTATTCAAGATAACTCAGATCAAACAAAAAAATGGAAACAAGAACAATAAAATAAAAATTTTCATACGATTATCATAGTAGTAACCCAGAATACAATTTCCTCTGTGCTGGATTTGCACTCTGATTATAAGCAGCTGAGAAGTTTTTCTCTCAGCATTCATGCATTGCTTACCTGAAACAGTGAAGACTGATACTCTTTCTGTGCTGATGTCCTTGTTGAATGCTGTGCTCTGGGTATCACCAACTACAGACCTCTGCGGTGATATTAAGATCAAATTATATCAATCAAGTTATGGGGAAGTAAGTGTGATATAGTTTGGTTAACTCTTGATTTATTTCACCAGCCTGATATTTTTCCCTCATAGTTCTCGCAAGCCAGGACAAAGAGATGTATACATATCCTCTCAAACTTTCCACCTCTATTTTCTGTGACTTTAATTTCACATCAACTGTTCACCATGGAAGGTGCTTATTTGGATAAGACATGAGCTTTACAGAATGTGTGGACAGTACTTAAGATTATGCTTACTAGAAATAATGAGCCAAGTTTTAGATCTAGTGGGTTTTATTGTTTCTTCTTTTTAATACTGGAAGTAAGATTGTTCCTACTGCCCAATGATCTAAGATTGAGGCATTTCCCCTCATGACCAGAAGATTGTCTTATTTTTTCCCCCAATTTCTTTTATATGAAGAAGTTTTTAGTTAATAAAAAACTATGTTGGACCAATAAATGCTTCTCCCTGATTTAATGTTCTTTTTTTCATTAAAGTATACATTTTCCCAAAAGGATGACAAGGCTTACATCAAATGGAACAAAATACAACGGAGTTGAAGACTTATTAGGGAGGCCTCTCTATGCAAGGAAGTTGTTTAACTGCTCTTCACATAATCACTTCCAATAAAATACCTTTGGGAAAAACTGTTTGAGCCATGTGGGATTTAGGCGAACTAGCTAGAAAGATAAACATTGTACTCTTGGCAGTTAACTTTTTCTCTTATGGTGCAGAAAAAAGAGAAGCCTCAAAGAGTAATTTTCTACCATGAAACCTACAAACAGATCTCTATTCATATACATATATTTGCTTTTCCTTTTGTATGTAATAGAGGAGATCTCCATCCAAAGATCTAAAACCCATCTTTCAATCCAACCACCTTTTTATATTTTCCACTTCTTCTGCTTAGCTCCTTAGCATTTGGACATTCTAAAGTTAGTCGAAAATTTAGCCCTTTTTCATCTTTGTACTGTCCTCTGGTTTTTCTCTTTTGCATTCTTCTGCTTTGAAGGTGGATTGCCTATAATAATCATTCTCACTGTTCAGTCTACTAAAATATGACATTTCCCCTATATCCCAGATGTATTGCCCAACATATGGCCACTGGTCATATGTGGTTATTTATGCTGATATAACTTAATGTTCTAGTCAATAAAGTGTTTACAAATGAACCAATTGTCTAATATGCAGATTCCATTAAAACTGAGACTGTGGAAACTGTGTTTTGTGGGTTCAGACTTAGGTTCCAAAACACAAAGCATCTGTGTCTCAGTTACTCTTCTTTTATTGCTAGGACAAATACTAGACACTCAAAATGAAGGAAAGGTTTACTTAGCTCACAGTTTCTGGCGGTTTCGGTCAATACACAGCTGGCTCCAAGGCAGAGTGGCACATAACAGAGGGCAACTTTTCATGGTGGCAGCAGAGAGCAAGGGACCAAATGAAGAGTAACAGCAACAATGGCACAATGGCAGCAGAGGGTCTGTCTCTCTGTCTCTTACATTACATTTCAGGCTTATGTTACAATTGCCCCGGGCTGGCTGCAGCCCTCACACCATAATCCCAGCAGTACTCAGACCCATAATCGTGAATTAATCACAAACTTTAGAAGTCTGCTCCATGATTGCATGAGGCTTTGGGGGAACAAATACACACAAACCATGACAATCTGCCCATTCATATGTCCAGTTTTTAATGACTTATGTATCACTTAAACTATAACTTTAAAAACAACAATAAACAAATAAAAGTAATAACACACAAAATTTCTCAATTGGAGATTGTGTGACCAAGAGTTGAAGGATTCATGTCTCCACCAATAATGATTATAAAAATAGTATCAAAGACAAATATCTAAAGCTGTCTTTTACCACAGCATTTGATTGAAACACAATTACTTACATTTATGGTAATCACTAGAGACAATGGCTTGCACTTGTTTTCAAAAATCTTTTTCTTCTTTCTTAAAACTGTAGTTGTCCCCCTATGTGACTGTTCTCTGTGCTGCTATGTTGATGCTGAAAACAATTACATGACAAAAGTATCCATTTTAATGACAAGGTCTTATTTCAAATTGAGAAAATAATTACAAAGTTGACAGAAACTCCTTGGGGTATAATGGTGCTTCTAATGAGGAAATTGTACATCACTGAAGTTAAAGGTTTGGCCTTGGATCCTGGAAATGTTTAGTTTTTGTCTCAAGGGTGGTGCCTTGATGCCTTCTGAAGCCCTCCTGGAAATGCGTCGCTCCTTTTTCTGCCTAGATATGCCAATCAGTGATTTGCTCTTGCCTGGCTGTAATAGCTATTAGGGAAATTCTGAAGTAGTTACCCATTTCATTACATCTGGAGAAAATCCAGATACAGGTGCATGAATTAAATCACTTATGTGTGCATCTCTTCAAGCATGAAGTTCAAATCCATTGGAAGCTACAAATTATATGCTTGAGAGACTTGTGCAATTTCAGAAGGAACTATACTTAACTGCTGGAAGAAAGAAAGGACACATGAGAGCTATGTTCACCTCAGTCTGCTGACATCCTATTGCTAGCTTAGCCTCTGAAGGATAGTTCCAGAGGTCAGAGGAGAAATAAGGGGAAATAGCACCGTGACTCATTCTTATTTGAACTATAAAATATATATATATATATATATATATATATATATATATATATATGGAATGGATCAAAGTGTACCAGCAAGTATAATTTATCTTTTAAAAAACAATTGCTGTATCTCATCAATAATCATAAATATTTAAATCCTGACTGCAGCATTAGTCATTTATCAGCACAGAAGAGCTTCCAGCTGATGGAACTTATCATGCATTTTGAAGAACAAAATGCTTTTCAGAGCATATGTGGTTTGACTCCTGTCCCAAATAATAAAAGCAAAATAAAATTAAGGTTGTCAGTGTTATATCACAAAATAATGGTACCATTATATATAAAACTGTACAGTAAGAAATCTGTTTTTAGGAATTTTCTCCTAGATCCTTCTTAGGAGAAAAAAGAAACCAACAACCCTACAACTATTACTGAGGTACTACATCAGCTTGGCTAGTCAGGAATGAGAAGTGCTTAGAGAGGAAGATTTTGTTGATGTCATTCTGGCTGTTCTTGCATGGTCTGATTCTAAATCAACATAAATTTTGACTGGCAACAGAAAACGAAGTTTGCAATTGGAAGAGATACAGAACTTCACTTTCAAATCCTTAACATGTTTCTCTTTCAGAGTGTTATAATACTGCTCTGCCAATAGAGGGTATGCAAATCCCACCATGAAATTAACCATTTGGGAATATTTCTCCTTGTAGGTGTATGCAAAATAATCAGTGTTTTAAAAGAAACTTCAAGTGATCATCCCAAAGAGGAAGGTTTTCTCCCCAGTATTTTCTGATCTTATTCTTTATCTCAGCTGTTGGTGATAGGGGAAAACTGCCTGGTTGGCCAGTGTCTGTATGTTGTGTGCTACCAGAACAGAATGCATAAGATTGGGTAATTTGTAAAGAAAATGCATTTATTTGCTATAGTTTTAGAGGCTGAGAAGTTCAAGATCAAGTTATGCACATATGGTGAGGATTTTATTACAATGTCATTCAATGTTAGAAGGTAGACGAGCAAGAGACTGAAAAAAAAAAAAAAAACAAGGAGAAAGGAAAGGGAAAAAGTCATGTTTTTATCAGGAACCCACTCTGCTATTCCTAAATAATTCCTTGCATGACAGTACTAATCCACTTATGAATGCAGAGAAATCATGCCTTGCTGATTTCTTAAAGGTCTTCTCATCACTGCTGCAATGGGGATTATTTCTCTGACACTTAAACTCTGTGGGACATTCAAACCAAAACAGGTTCACTTTTGTGTATGTCTTTCTCATTTTTATCTTGTTCCACCTTTTCCTCACTTTCTTTTCTCTTATACTCCTTTCTCCACTCACACATAGAAAGAAAGGTACTATTCAAAATGATTATTATTAGGGAGAAACTTAGGAAGATGCTTATAGCAAGTGAGAAGCTTCTTTTTAAAAGTTACACAAGGAATAATTTCTGAAATATGAAGATGTTCAAGAGAGAAGACCTGAGACTTCAAGTTATCTTTGCTTCTTTCTCCATTTCTGGCTTTCATACTAATCAAACCAGAATGAATACTGAAAGAGGAGAGTCAAACATGAAATTTTAGAGTATAATACAATATTTAAGAAGGTGAGATTTAGACAAGATTAATTCTGTACACTTCAGGAAAAAATAAAAAAGGATTTGGGGATGGCGAAAAGGCTAATTTAAATTATTTATTTATTTATTTTGTATTTCAGGGAAGGGTCCACAGAGTATTCAGGGCCTCCCTACTAGATCAGACTCATTGTAATCTGCCTGCTTACAGCCTCCGAAGAGCTGGGATTACAGGCATGCACCAACACTCCCAGTCTCAATTGCCATCTCAGCATGCCCCATGGGTGGGGTCGGTCCAGTAGGCCCAGGGATCAAGCCCCATGCTTTAATCTGCTGAGCTATTTGAGCAGCCCTAATTGAAATTTTGTAAAGAAAATATTTTATATGTTAAAATGTGGGAAGCTTGGGCCACAGAGATAGCTCAGCAGTCTAAGTGCCTGCTTAAGCAAGAGCAAGGACCTGGGTTCAAATCTGGTACCACATATGCCAGCTCTCCCCTGGGCATGCTCAGCCAGCTACCAAGACTGGGCATGCTGGTACACACCTAAAATCCTAGGGCTGGGGAGGCTGGAACAGGAGAATCACTATGAGTCCTAGCTGTGTAGTGAGACCTTGTACCAAATACACAAAATTGAAAAGAAGAAGAAGAAGAAGAAGAAGAAGAAGAAGAAGAAGAAGAAGAAGAAGAAGAAGA
>NDGM011226656.1:296-17250 GCA_002564305.1 Octomys mimax | reverse complement strand
GGGAGGCTGAAAACAGGAGGATCACTATGAGTCTGATCTATGTAGTGAGACCCTGTAGACCCTATAAATATATTAAAAAAGAAGAAAAAACCAAACAAAAATAGACCTAATAATCAATGCAACAGAAAAGTAGATACAAAAATAACTCCAAATGCACTCAGCTATCCTATCTGTGACAAAGGGGTCAAATGTTTTCACTGGAAGAAGGGTAGTGCCTTTAATAAATCATGTTAGAAAAACTGCCTCTCCACAAGCTGTGGACTAAAACTAGACTCATGTCTCTCATCATGCACTAAACATATATCAAAATGGATCAAAGATCCAAATGTTAAAACAGAACTACCAAATCTGCTAGAAGACAGAATAGGTAAAATAGGTAGACCCAGGGATATGCAGAGAGACTTCATGAACAAAACCAAAATTAAATGGGAAATGATTCAAAGAATTGAAGATTTGGGGATCTCATCTTACTAAAAGGCTTTTTTTAATTTTTATTTTTCACAGCCAAAGTAATCACCAGAGAGAAAAGACAATCCATGCAGTGAGAAAAGTATCTTAGCCAATTGTTCTTCAGACAAAGGACTAATATAAAAAACATAAAAAGAATTGAAATAAAGTAGACCCCTCATATTTAAAGACACAGTCCATAAATGGGCATCTGAAATGAATAGACACTTGTAAAAAGAAGAAGTACAAATGACAAATAAATATATGAAAAAAATGTTCAACATCACTGATCATTAAAGAAATGCAAACTAGGACAAACCTGAGATTTCATCTCACTATTTAAGAAATCAACCAATAAGAAATGCTTGTGAGACTGTAGGGAAAAAGGCTGGTGCAGAAGTTTTAGCCAATACGTTGGCTAACAATTCTGGAGTTCCAAAGTTGAGAGGCTGTATCTAGTGGTGGCCTTCTAGCAGCTGAGGTGAGAAGATACAGGGAGCACCCTCTTTTCATAACTCCACCAGTGTCCAATCAGGAGGGTTAATCTTCCTCACCTGCAAAAGTCCCACATCCCAATGTCACAGTCAGGTTGCATTTCTATGCTCTTAATACCACAGCAGTAGGGCCACTACTCCAGGCCATGAGCCTTTAGTGGGTACCGTCAAACTATAATCAAGCCATAGCAATCTTCAGCAGTAATTAACATGCCATTGTCTTCAAACTTAGCCCCCTATCTTAACTGGCAAGGTAGACACTGCCATTTTACAATTAAAAGTTGAACTTTAATCATAATAATCCTGACCGGTAAAATTATCTGTCTGAAATGATGGCATTCTGTGTTCTTTCCATTGTTTATGAAACTGCTGCCGCCTTCATTTCTGTTTCTCCATTGGTCACTGCTGTCTTACAGGGTTTTTTCTTCCTCTCCTTTTTCTCCAAGCTTCCCTGTGAATCTGTAGGGATTGGAACAAGATGGCAGCAGGCTAGAGGCAGAGGGTGGCTTTAGGAATCTAATGAGTTGTTTGTCCTTACTGCTGCAAAACACGGCAAGTCAGCTCAGCTGGCTATTCATTGCTCTCTTTTTTGTAGGAAAGTTGTCATTTTCATCAGAACCTGCTGGTTTGAGATCCTAGAACTGCATGCATTTGAGGGGGCAGAGTTAAGTACTTGAATTAATAGTGAATAGAAGTTGAACTTCTCCTTATTCATACATTTCATTTATATTTCTGGAAAATACCTTTGAACTATTTTCAATAGGCCCTTGTGGGAGGATTATACAATGGACAAATTTCCCTTGTTATTTTTGAAACAAAAGTGCTTGGTTGTTAAGGGCCCCCTCCAGTGAGCATATAGAGGTTTAAGGCTCTTAAGAATTCATGTTCTAATCTTGTAGAACATTGGTATTATCACAGCTTCCTAGAAGAAGTCACGATTGGGTGCCCAGGGGAAAATCTGAAGTTTCTCCCAGTTGGTATCTGGCTTGCTCTCTCTTGTTTTAACACATAGTAGAGAAATTCAGCCAGGGTTAGCAGATATACAAGATGCCTAATGATGTTTTGTTACCAGAATTGATTCTTGCTTCAGCATCATGCCATAATTCACACATTTCTAGATAAACATATACATTTGTGTTATTATACATTAATGGGAAGAGATTAGAAACTGCCTTCACTGGGCGCTAGATCATTATTGTCAATATCTATGACAGTAATGTAGGGCTCGAAACTAAGCAGACAATTGGTTTTGACAATTTGATCTAAACATTGTGTCACGGGTGCTTATTTTAAATGAAAACATGCATTTTCTGGTATGAAGGAAAAGTGCATGCTAATTAAAACACATAACTCTGATTTAAATTCTTTCTTATATATCCTGTACAGGTTGTCACTATGCAACTCGGATTCTCAGTCATCCTCCTGTTTTCAGCCTCTCCAGCACTGGGATTACAGGTGTGCACCACCACACTAGGTCAGCATGCCCTGGGGAGGGGCTGATGTGGCAGGTGGTGCCAGGGGTCTAGCCCCAGTTGAAATTTTTAAAAAGAATGCATTTTTGTAGAAGCTTAGCTATTAAGCTACTCAAAGAAAAAGAGAAAAGAAAATAAGAACAGCACAAGTCAAAATCTAATGTTTATTCAATTTTTAAGTTGTTTTATAAATTCACCTTGATTATTTTATTATGACTCGTTATTTAAGTATATGTCTTTTTTTTCTATGTAGTTGGTTGGTTGAACTTCAAGAACATAATATCTGTTCATATTTGATTTTTTTCAGCCAAGACTATAGGTTGAGCTTGGTCATTTTGTAAATCAATGCTTATTTTTCATGTAACTAGATATGTATAATGATTTACAAAGTAAAATTTCAAATATTTGTCAAACTAAGATAGGCTGTTAGTTGGGCAAATAAAATCATCCCAATGACAATACTTGGTCACATGGATATATTGCATGTGGGAGATTCACCCATAAAGCTATATCATTAGAAAGGATACTGAAGATCTCAGGGAGAGAAGCTACTATGAAATTTAAATAGGCCTCAGGAAAATCTGAACTCATATATTTCTTTAAATCTCAAAAACTGAAATTGATTCTCTCTTTCGGGGGGGGAGAGAGAGAGAGAGAGATCAGGCACACAGGACCCTAGTAATACTCTATGAGCTTTTTGTGTGAAGGATATCCTATCAACAGTGTAGAACATAAAGTAAAACTTCATTCAGAAGTCATCCAGGAGTGACATCGGGAGCTGGGGAGATATCTCAGTATAATAAGGGTTTGCCTGGCTACTATAAGGTCCTGAGTTCAATCCCCAGTACAGCAAAAAAAATAAATAAATAAATAAAAAGCGACATCTGTAGAGAAAATACTTTTTATCATCAGTATATCTTGGGTAAGATTTGTTGTTGTTATTAAAATCAAATCATTGACAGAATTAAATATTATCTGTTAATACTGTTTATAATATGTAAACATTATGTTAAGCCTTCCCTCATATCTTTCATTGGTACAAATGCATGAGGCCTTATTTTCACTTGTTTTCTAACCAAGAAACTTCAAGTTTAGAGGAGTGGCACATCTTTACAGGCAGAGGCTGAAGCTTAGGTCTGCTGTTTATCATTTCCTTGCTGTTTTGTTGAATAGCCACAAATCATTCTAACAACAGTCAGAAACGCGTGCACACACACACACACACACACACACACACACACTGATTCGTTCAATAACTTATGCATGTCAACATGGATGAAAGTTGAGAAAAACAGGTGCCAAAACAGCAATCTTTGAGAACTAGATGATAAGAGTTATCTTCCCTTAAGTAGCAATAATATATATTTGTTTCATATTTTTTTAAATAGCATTTGGGAGATATAATGTGGTTTCAGGGTGGATTTTCAAAAGCTCCATGTTATAACTGAACTTTTGTTTACTTTTTATTACTGCAGTCCTTTTACACCTAGTGTTGATTTGACCTGAGTGTGGTAGTAAGTTACCAAGAACAGACACAGTGAATATCTAGAAGCTGATGCAAAACAAGCATTTCTTTCTTTCTTTCTTCTTTGTCTCTTCCTTCCTTTTTTTTTTTCTTTTTGGCATTTTTTGTTTCAATTTATTTTAAGGAGTGTATAATAACTGATAAGAAACTAGGAATGGTACACATTTAGAAGACCAAGGTAAGACAGTCAACCACAGATTTTGTATTACACATTGGTGTCCTCGATGTAGTTGCCCAGATCGCAGATATCAGCATACAGAGTGAATCATGGTACAAATTCTAAATATTAAGTCTTTTTTAAAAGACCTGATGGAAATTATGAGTACAATATTCTCATTCATCCTGTATAAATACTCACATGCTTTTCCCTCCATCGTTTTTTTCTATCTTTTCTCCTCTTTCTCATCTTCATTGTTTAATCCTGAAGTTCAGTTCCTTTCTATTTTACTACATCTATTATACTTTTCACATTTTATTTATTCTTTCACGTTCTTACACAAAGGAGACAATATGACACTTGCACATGTGGGTCTGATTTATTTCACTTACAAGTATAGCCTCTAGTTGCAGCCACTTAGCTATAAAGGCTTTGAATTTGTCTTTCATTACAGCTGAGTAATATTCCACTGTATAAAAATACCACATCTTTTTCATCCATTCCTCACATGATTGTTTCCAAGATTTGGCTATAACAAATTGTACTGCTATAAACATGGGTGCACATATATCACTATGGAATGATTTTTTAGTTCTTTTGAGAAAATACCCAGAAGGAGAATAGCTGGACTGAATGGAAATTCCAGTCCTATTTTTTTGAGGAATCTCCACACTGATTTCCATAGTGGTTGTACCAGTCTACATTCCCACCAGCTGTGGAGAAGCATTCCTTTTTCCCTATAGCCTCTACAGAATTTGTTATTAGTTGACTTTTTATGATAGCCATTCTTTCTGGTGTGAGACGGTATCTCTATGTTTTAATTTGCATTTTTCAAATGGCCTAGTGCTGTGGAACATTTTTTGTATATTGATTTGCCACTTATATTTCTTCCTCTGAGAAATGTGTATTCATCTCAAATGACCATTTTTGGATTGGGTCTTTAAATTTTGGTGACTGAATTTTTTTCTTTCTTTTTTCTAGTTTTTGTGATTTAGATGAAAGTCCATTGTTTGAATAATTCTTGGTTATGATTTTTCCCCATTTTTGTCGGTTGTCTTTTCACTCTGTTAGTGATTTCTTTTCACATGTAGAAACTTCTCAATAAGAAGAGGTCCCGGTTGTGGGTTCTTTATAGTATTTCCCTGTGTTTCTCATTTTGTTCATGAACTGTCTGCCTACTCCAGTGTCTTTAAGATTTCCTCCTACTTTCTCTTCCAGGAGATTTAGTGTTTCTGCTTTAATGTTTTGATCCTTAATCCATTTTGACTTTAGTTTAGTGCAGGGTGATAGAGCTGGGTCTAGTTTTGTTTTTCACCATGTGGAGAACCAGTTTTCCAGCACCATTTATTAAAGAGGCTATCCTTCTTCTAGTGAACATATTTGGCCACTTTGTCAATGATGAAATGGCTAAGTGCCTTTCTAGTTGTATATGCATCTTCTAATATGTTCCATTGATCCTCAGATTTGCTTTTTTTTATTTTAACCAGTACCATGCTAATTTTATTACAGCAGTTTTTTAGTATAATATCAAGTCAGGAATTGTAAGGCCTCCTTCCTTGTCTTTGTTGCCCAAGATTGCCTTTGCTGTTCTAGGTCTTTTCTTGATCCGCATAAATTTTGAGAATGTTTTCTCTTGATCTGTGAGATACCATAGATGGTATTTTGATAGAGATTACATTAAATCTGTATAATAATTTTGGGAATAGGGCCATTTTCACAATGTTGCTTCTATCTGGAGCAAGGAATATCTTTCCATTTTCTGAAATCCTCTTCAATCTCTTTTTTATTTTGTTTGTTTATTTATTTATTTATTATAGTACTGGAGATTGAACTCAGGACCCTGTGCTTGCCAATCTCTTTTTTAGAAGGTTGTAATTTTCATTGTATAGCACTTTCACTTCCTTTGTTAGATTAATTCCTAACTATTTCACTATTTTGGATGCTAATGCTGTTCTGAAGAACAGCATATTGGCTTCTAATTTCTCTCTCATTGATTTTTCTACCTGTGTAGAGGAATGCTATTGATTTCTGGGTGCTAACTTTGTGTCCTGCTATGCTACTGATTTTCTTATTAATTCTAGGAGCTTCTTGGTGGAGTTTTTTTTGCATCTTCCAAGTAGAGTATCATGTCATCTGCAAATAATTGTAGTTTAACTTCTTCTTTACCTATTCTTATTCCTTTTATTTCTCTCTCCCGTCTAATGGCTGTAGCTAATGATTCCAGAACTATATTGAATAGGGGCAGAGATAGAGGACATCCTTGTCTTGTACATGGTCTGAGAGTAAAAGCTTTCAGTTTTTCTCCATTTAGAATTATGTTGGCTGCTGGTTTGACAAAGATGACTTTTATCAGGATAAGGTATAGGCCATCTATTCCAATTTTCTGTACAGCTTTGATCATGAATGAGTGTTAGACTTCGTCAAAAGCCTTTTCTTCATCTGTTGAGATGATCATGTAGGTTTTAGTTTTGGCTCTATTTATATAGTATATTACATTTATAGATTTGCATAACCAAACTTGTATCCCTGGGATGAATCCTATTGGACGTAGTATGAAATTTTCTTGTTGATTTACTGTATGGTATTTGCTAATATTTCATAGAGGATTTTTGCCTTTATATTCGTGAGGGAGATTGTCCTGTAATTCTCTTTTTTGTTTGGATCTTTCTCCAGTTTCTGTAGCAGTATAATACCTCCCTCTAGTAAGGAATTTGAGCTTACTGCTTCCTTTTCAATTTCACTGAAGAGTTTGTGGAGTATTAGGATTAAATCTTCTTTAAATTTCTTATAAAATTCAGCTGTAAATCAATCAGGACCTGGAATTTTCTTTGTTGGGAAGTTCTTTATGACATTTTCAATTTCACTGGCTGAAATTGGGTTATTCAGAGATTTTATATCTTCTTGATTCAGTTTTGGCAATTTGTACAGACCTAGGAATCTGTCCATTTATTCTTTGTCTTTGATCCTGTGAGAGTAAAGCATTTCAAAATAGCTATTGATAATCTTCTGAATTTCCACAGAATCTGTAGTAATTTTTCCCTTTTCATTCCTTATTGCTTGAATTTGAGGCTTGTTTTTCCTCCTTTTGAGGAGGTTGGCTAGGGGTTACTCAATTTTATTCAATCTTTCAAAGAACCAGTTTTTTTATTTGTTTATTCTTTGTATTGTTTTCTTTGTCTCAGTTGCATTAGTTTGTGTTCTAATTTTCAAAATTTTCTCCCAACTTTGGGCTTTTGGCTTGGTTTGCTCTTCTTTTTTCTAGAGGCTTAATGTTCAGCATTAGGGTATTTATTTGTTCTCTCTGTTTCCCTAATTTGTGAGTTCACCACTATAAGTTTCTCTCTGAATACTGCTTTCATTGCATCCCACAAATTCTAGTAAGAAACATAATAAAGGACATGAAAATTTGTGTTTGAATTTTCATGTTCATTAAACATTAGATATTGTTTAATTTCTTCTGTTACCCTTTGGTTGGTGAGGAGGGTGTTATTTAATCTCCATATGTTTATGGGGGTTTTGTGGTTTCTTTTTTGTTAACTTCCAGTTTGATTGCATTTGGTCAGATAATATCCATGGATAATTTCTGTTTTCTTGCATATACTTATGCATGATCTACGGACTAGTATGTGGTCTATCTCCAAAAATGTCCTATGTACAGCTGAAAAAAATGTGTATTCAGATTTTGTTGGGTGTAACACTCTGTATATGTCCACTAAGTCTATTTATTCAAATGTTTGGTTCCGATCCACTACGTTTTTGCTCATTCTTTTTGTCTTCTTGACATATATTTTTGTAATAAAAGTGTGTTAATGCCCTGTCAATATTGAAATACTGGTTATTAGATTTTTCATGTCCTTTAATATGTTTCTTATATAGCTGGGTATTCCCATATTTGGTGCATGCATATTTATGACTGTTATCTCTTCCTCTTTAATTTTTCCCCTAACCAACGTACAGTGATCTTCTTTATCTCATTTGATTGGTTTCAAGTTCAAGTTGTTTGTAAACAGAATAGCTACTTCTGCTCTTTGTCTGAGGTGCTAGAGTGTGTAATATTGTTTTCCATCCTTTGACTTTCAGCCTATGAACTTCTTTATGTGTTAAATATGTTTCTTGTATTCAGAATATTATGGCATTTTGTTTCTTAATCCACCTTGTCAGTCTATTTCTTTTAATTGGTGAATTGAGCCCATTTACATTGGTGATTCTAATCGATATGTGTTGACTTAAGTTTGTTATTTTATTTTCCCATTGTTGGTTCCCTACTTTTATCCTGTGTTAAATGGTTTGCTGTATTTCTGTTGTCATTCATAGAATTGTGGATATATTGATCCCTTTCTAAAATATCTTTTAGTACTCTGTTGCTTTGGTCATCATGAATTTCTTTAGTTGTTCTTTGTCGTGGAAGTAGTTCACTTCTCCATTAAACTTGAAAGAGAGTTTTTTAGGGCATATCAGTCTGGGTTGGAATTTGTTTTCCTGGAGAATTTGAAGTACTTCACTCCATGATCTTCTTGACTTGATGGTTTTGAGGAGAAATCTTCTGTTTTTCTAAGTTTTTCTTTAAATGTGATCTGTTTCTTTTCTTTAGTAGCTTTTAGTATGTTATTCTTGTGCTGAATTTCTTGGATCTTTACTATTATATATCTGGGTATAGCTTTAATTTGGTTGATATTATTTGGATTTCTATATACCTCGATTACCTGAATGTCAGATTGTTTCCCCATATTTGAGAAGTTTTCTGGTACTAGCTCTGCCCATATTCTTTTTATGTCATTTGTGTTGCTTCTTTCTTCTTCAATGATGTCTATTAGCCTTATGTTGTTAATCTTTGCATCTTCTTGCAGCTGTTTAATTATCATTGCCTGGATCCTAGTTGCTTTAAAGAGATCTTTCCTTACTTTTTTCACTAACAACAATGGTGTCTTCAAGGTCTGAAAGTTTATTTTTCATTCTAATGTTTTTTCCAACTTCTAATGGAATTTTGAATGTCTTATATATCTCTTTGAATCTGCTTCATGCATTGTGACAGAAAAACTGTTGGCAAAAGGCACTCTAGAACCCACACAAGACCATACTCTAGTTAGCTGGCATGAAAGGAGTGGTTTATTGGCGGCAACTAGCATGAGCCAGGCTGCTCAGAGGACCTGAACTGCAGCAATGGCTGGGGAGGAACTTTATACAACAGGGAGGAATAGGGAAAGGGGAGTCATAAAGTGTCTTTCATATATTGCTCATTCAAGGTTTCCATAGCTTTTCTATTATCTATTTTTTTAATCTGCATCTTCTTCAGAAATGCTTAGCAGTTCTTTCACCGCAGTTATCAGTTCTTCTATTTACCTGTGAGATAATTTCTGATCTGATTTCCTCTGTATCCTTCTGTAGTTGTTTCTTCAGTTGCTATTATTCAGGTGAGTGGCTTCTAATTTCTTTTTCGCTAATGTCTCTTGGGTTTGTTCTGGGGGCACTCAGGGCCTGAGAATGTGTTTTGCTCCTTCTTTATGTCATTTTTTATATCAGAAAATACTCTTTATTTTGATTTCTGTGATACATTCTTGTGAAAGTTCGATAGTAGTTAGCTGTATCATTGCTGTCAGACCCTCTCTGTAAAGAGGCTATTTTTAGGTATCTCTCCTTTGTCAGAGATTCTTATTTTGTGTGTGTCCCAAGATTTTGCCTTTTCTATTGGTTGAGAGTGAGATATTGGCTTCTGTTTGGCCCTGTCCTCTGTCATTTGGTGTAGGGCTTTGGTGATGTTATTACCCAAGCCCCTCCTGATATTAGTACCTATATGGTACATGTTCCTATGGGAAAACATGTGGTTAAAGCAAATATGGCTTCCTACTTACATTAGTACAATTAGCAATACTAATAACAGCTAGTGAAATTTAGAAATTGATAAGCGTTTGTAACTAATGGGTTTGCACTTTAAACCATGGGAGCAAACACTGCAGCTGTGTCACAAAGCAGATCTTAAATTGGGAATTTGTATTAAAATGAGTTCTCCTTAGTTCTGTCTGGGCACCTCCCCTTCTTGTGCCTGGAGTTTTCCAGGCAGACTAGCTCACCCCAGTTACTTGCTACCACCTCTGTGCCACAAGACTGCTCCTGTAGTTCTGGGTTTCTGTCTGGGCTTGGCTGGGCCCAGCAGTATGGCTCAGCTCACTGGGTCTGAATCTACTGGTCTCAATCTCAACTGGCAGGACGTGACTTGAGCTTCGTTGCTGTGTTTAGCTGCTTCCAGCTCAGTCCAATCCAAGAGGACCATTAGGCCCCACTGGCTTCTGGTCTCATGGCTCCTTCCCTATACTCTTGCTGAGATGAAATGGCCCACCTGTGCCCTCAAAGACCAGCATTTCTTGTGGCTGTGTTTTATAAGAGAGGATACTTTTCTGATTTCCCTGCAAGATAGGCTTTTCCATCCTTTAGCTAGCATTGGGTAACAAAACAACATCAGAACCGATCTCTAGTCACCTTAGAGTCTATTTAGGAGAATAGATATGAATGACTCAATATCCTTAAGTTCAGACCTCCAACAACTAAGAGAGAAACAAAAAGTGCAGAGCTGAAGATACTTCATGACACAAAAAGGTTAGAAGTAATCACTGAAATAAAATATAAACAAAATGATTTCCAAGTGAATGCTTCAAAGGTACTGATAGAGTAGAAATTCCTAAACTGATTCATCAAAAGCAAATATATAACATAAAGTTCTTAGTTCTCAGATCTGTGCCAACACTAATTCGTTAATAATGTAAGCACTGTATTGTAACTATTCAAGATAATTAAATGAAAGCCTTTTTTAAAATTGCTAGAGTAAAAAAGTCAACCAAAGGAGACACAAAAGACATGAAATAGAAAGGTTTGAAAATAGAAAACAAGGTGACAGGATTATTATGACAATAAATGTGGGCTCAATGGCTCAGAAAGAGAGAAAGGAAAGGAGACAGTAAAGGAAGTAAGGAGTGCTCTGTGTATGTCTCAGCTTCCCACAGGAATGTAAACACTCTGTATTGCATACATGTGCTAAAATAAAAAACTAATGTTAAAGAAAGTCTTACTACAAAGAGGTTCTCATGGAAAAAGGTAACGCAAACCACGGTAAAAAGACTGAGTACGAAAGAGAGGCGAAGTATCTGGTGGCCACTAACCCACTCTGCATTCGTCTTCTCTGGTGGCGCTGCAGGTGTACTGAGGCTCGCGGCTTGCAAGGCAGCATGCTTTATTTCTACGCCATCTGTCTTGCTCAATACTATTTATATGTGTGGCAACTTGTCATTTCCTGATTGGGGAGAATAACCTGATGTGTATAAGAAATATGAGAGTGGTTTGTCCTTCCTTACCTCTAAAGGCACACTAATAGAAATAGCTGCATCTAAAGACACTAAAAGTGTTAAGAATTCAGGCAGTGAAAACCCTTGGGATAGTTTTAATTATTAATGGATTATCATACGCTTTTCACAAATCCTTGAACACTTTCCAGAGGACAGTGTAAGACAAACACTTGGTTTTTGCTATGAGCACTTACTCCTGAATTTCATGAGTTTTGGTTTCCTAATTTTAGATCATATACATCGTTGTGTTTATTTTTCTCTTAGGTTCAGTTCTTATGTTCTCAAGACTCTACTTACTAGAAAGAAAGAAGTTTGAAAGTTGTGTTAAACGTGGGTTGGGGATAAAAAAGAACAGGAGCTAGTGGAGGCATCGAAATGATTCTACAAAATACCAAAGGTGCAGTTTCATGAAGCTAAATTTAACCTTAGCAAGCACACATGACATTTTAGTGGTTGAGATTATATTGTCTTTAAAATGAAATTTTAAAACCAAAAATACTTTGCATGTGGGAGCTGAGAAAAGAATTAATAGACTGAATAGGGTTGAAAGATTGAAGCCTGGGATATTTGACAAGGTTGATTTCAGTAGGAAACGTGAATCTGGGATAATATATCTAGGACCCTGGGAGCTGTAGCTTAGAATATTCTACAGATATTTTTAATTCTCAGAAGTAGGTATGGTAATATTTCCACATGTGAAATGAATTAATATTAAACAATGGTTTTAGAAGGGTAGAGAGTAATCAAAACTAGAAAATAAGGGCATGAAAATTACTGTATCCATGGCAGCAAATTTGTTTGTTCAGCTACAAAGAAAAACTGTAAAAGCTGTCAGCACAAACAGAAAGATTTTAATTTGCTCCATTAAGTGGAAAAAAAAATCAGTACAATTTTAATGAAAAGAAACCAGGAATGATAATTGAATCTGGCCTTTGAGGATCACATTTCTTAATCTGAAGGCACTGTCTAATTATAAGGTGTCACTTGTATTTGCAGTGTGCATACATTCTTTAAGGTCTCCAGGAAAAAAAGTTAAATAAATTAGGATTTAAACTGGAAGGAACCTCATCTGAAGGAATTAATTTTAAAGTATAAAACATTGTTCAGTAGTGATTTGCTTGTGCAACAGATTTTGTGGAAATTGAAGAACATGAAGTGCTAGAACATTGAAATTGGAAAGAACATACACATACACATACACACATTCATTTTAAGATAACATCTTACCCCTAAAGTATACAGGTAATGGCAGAGGAAATCACCTGTTATGTGCATTCATCATTCCAAGATAAGGTGAAAAGACTAATTTTCTTGAAGAAAGAACTACATTCAGTATTTTTAACTTTATCATTTCCTCTTCAATCTCGTAAACCACGTATGTGTCATTAGTGTCTCAATGACCTTTCTCTCGTTTCTGAGACAAAATACCGGATTCCCAAAATTAAAAGAGCAAAGTTTGTTTAACTCACATTTTGTAGAGGTTGCAGTCCATAATCAGGGGGGCATATGGCACCAGGCCAACCTTTAGGTCGGAAGAAGACAGCAAAGGTTACAACGGGAAGAGGAGGAAGAAGCCTCTTTCTTCCCCTTACATTGTTTGCAGGTCGCCCTAGGGTGAGTGTAGCATTTTCACCCTTAATCCTAGCATTGGACCAATCAAAGTCTACATCCAGCCTCTTTGAAAAGTTTTGGGCCAATGAGATAGCTCTGCAGACACCTGCTTAGGTAAGCTCAGGGCCTGGGATTCGATGGCCAGCACCACATGCCTCGCCAGCCTTGCCCCCAGGCATGCTCAACTGGCTGTGGAGTCCAGGTGTGGTGGAGCACGCCTGTAAACCCATTGCTGGGAAGGCTAAAACCAGAGGACCACCATGAGCACAAGCTGCCTATTTAGACCCTGTACAAAAAAAATTAAAAATACATTTAAAATAAGAAAGAAAGAAAAAGGAAAGCCTACCTCCATGACTTCATGAGGCTTTGGGGAGATAGCTATACACACACTATAACAATTGGCAGTAAATTATTACATAAATTTGATTTGATATTTATTTTCATGTAGGTATTTAGTATCCTCTGACATTTAAGAAGAGATACTGCTGGCTCCAAAGAAATACCTTTAATGTTATAAATATGTATTTTTAATAACAAAATATTTCTAAAAATCCCAGAATTTTTTGACATTTCTTGGGAAAATTCTACATTTATTACATGGGTGAAAGTGAAAATATGACTTCTACTTCCCTGGGGATGGCGAGATCTCATTTCCCACCTACTCTTCATTCCTTCTACTGAAATCTCAAACTTGATGTTCACTAATTTTTTGATAATATTGGAAACATGGTCTTTATTAGGGTTTACCCTCAAATGTCACAGAGTAAAAAAGCTCCTAGGACTATATTTGATAAACATTAAAAGAACTGGAAATTCAATCATAATTAAAATCATGTGAAAAATCTATTTGAATAACTAATAAAAACAAAACCATGCAGACCCTTAGATTTCTTGACAGACTCACGAGGCATTCTGAATGCGAGTTTGTTTCTAAGGTAATTTAATCATTCTTCAGAATTGGCACAAAGACAATTCTAGGAGAAAATTTAGCCTACAGTAAAATTATCACTTTCACGCAATTTGTTTCTGATGTTTTCTTTAATCTCTATTAAAAATAAGTTTTAGTTTCCATACCATTTGTAATTTTCAAGCAACTTTAATATGGAGAATGCCCAAGAGGACACTTTGCCAAATAAGAGGTATTCAGAGCTGCACCTCAGCTGTTACCTGTTTTTCCCTCCATTTTCTGCTGCACAGATCAGAGGCTAAGTAGGTCACCTCACTCCTGTAAGAGTGTCCATTTGGTTAGAAACAGGACTAGATGGGAATGTGGACTACTGATACCTTACAACAGTTGTTTCTACCTTTAGTTGAGGGGCCTCTAGTCACTTGCTGCTAAAATGAAGACTATTAAAAGCAAACATTCTGATTTCTTCATTATCTATCTGGATTTCTATACCTATTGATGCCTGTGTGTGACATGCTACATTCATCTGTCTGTCATGTTTTCACCAAGTCTTTAGACTTTGTAAAACACCTTTACTGTCCACAGATTTAAGCTCAATATCTTAATTATATCTTTGAAAATCTTAACATTGAAATCATTTTTCCTACAAAAATGTTCTTTTTTTTTTTTTTTTTGATTCCTCACACATAGTCTGAGTAGAAGGTGATGAATATTTTGGAAATTCTTTAATAATATTATACCTTTTCTATGACTTCTTTCAGATAAATTGGCCTTCCTATGTTGCTATTGATAGTCTGTTTTCTGTGTAATTAAAAATATTTTGGGCTCAAGTACTCAGAGTGCATTCAAGAAAATATTTTTATATAAATATCACTCATAGAAATCTTTATTATTTATTATTCTAGAATAGAGAGACAACATAATTACTTGTAATTCTTTAACCTACTTGAACAGGAACCACTAAAAGCATTTTATGACAACTGAAGGCATTAAATTCTTGTTTGGATACTGGATGATGAATGATTTTCATTTATTCTAGATGTTTGAATAGCTGATATTTTCATTTTGTAAGAGAATGCTCTGTTTTCTAGTAGTTGCCTATTACAGAATGTTTAGATGGGCTATCATGATGTCTATTAAAAAGTGTTCAACAATAGCAAAACCATATATATGCACATACATATAAAATTCAAATAGTGCAAAAAATGCTACAAGTATCAGAGCTAGCTTGCTTATATAATTTTCATAATGTAGAACTTTTTCCAACACAAACACAGAGGATTGCTATCCTATACAAACCCTCTGAAGCAATGATACTCAAATGTTTCCTGCTGTCAAAATTGCATGAAAAGCAGGCGCTTCCAGGTCTGAGATGACAGAACATCCCACCTCACTTATATCATTTCTCATATGAAGCAAAACTGATCTTCAGTTATCAGTGTGAGTTGACCTCAGATTTGGTAACTATTTTTCAAATCCAATATTTCATGCAATGAAAATTTCAAATGCTATCCATGATAATTTCTAAACACAATGACTGTTTTCCAAAGGTTCAGAAGGAAAATTATATATGTTTTTACCAACTCAAGATATTGGACTCGAGGGCCTTGGAGATAGCTCAGTAGAATAGGCACCTGTCTGGCAAGTACAGGGTCCTGAGTTCAATCCCTGGTATCGCTAAATAAATAAATAAATAAATAAATAAAATTGAGCAACTCTTATAGGGCCAACCAAACAGCTCAACAGATTAAAGTACCTGCAAGCAGCAGCAGGGGCCAGGGGTTTGATCTCTAGGCCTGTTGTGCCAGCCCGCCCCCTGGGNAGCAGCAGGGGCCAGGGGTTTGATTTCTAGGCCTGTTGTGCCAGCCCGCCCCCTGGGTGAGCTGAGACAGTGATTGAGGCTGGGCGTGGTGGCACACAACCTGTAATCCCAGCACTTGGGATGCTGAAAACAGGAGAATCACAAGTCCGATCTACTAGTGAGACCCCAAACACCCTGTAGACCCTTCCCCAAAATAGAAAAAAAGATATTGGATTCAAATTATAGAGAATAGTAGGTATTGATTATTTTAATCACTGTTGACTATATTAACATAATCTATGATAGCTAGTGTTTATTCATGTTTCATTCATTCATTTGATTAAGTTGTTGAGTAAGGTATTCTGATAGGAACTGGTATAAAGTAGATCACAAAACATGACCTCCATCTTTGAGAAACATAAATTGTATAGTAGATACTACTCAGGAGAGAACAAGCAATTATAATATATAGTCAGTGAAGTAGTTCTCTTCCAGTCTGAAAGAACCCCAATTCTAATTGGCTGCTGCAAAAAGAGAAGGAGTAGCAAGGAGAATTTATAGCCTAAACTGAAATGTGCTGGGACTCATTCACTTTCTTACATAGCTTCTTGCTCTCAAGAATTTATCTTTATCTCTCAGCTCAGATTTTTCTCCCTGAGCTTCATTATCTTTTACTCTGCTTATCAAGAGACTCTGGTAAGCTTAGCAGAATACCCCATTAGTTGGTGACCCTTGCAGAGAAAGCTGTCATTATTTCTAAATATTCAGGGAAAGTCCAGGAGCTAGCAATTCTAACTAGTACCTTAGCTCAATTTCCTCAAAATACACAGTGGTTCTAGGCACTCAATCGTAACTATATATGTTCATGCCACTGGCCAAGGATTAGGGCAGACCTCTCGAGTAACATAGTTTGAAAGTTGGATTCCATGGAAGAAGGGAATTGATGTGTGATCAGAAAAGAAAAGATAATTTACAAATACCAAATAGGGAGTCATGTTGAAATTCATTGCTTAGAATAAAAGTGTGTGATCTTTCAAAGTATTAGGGAATAATTCTGGAAGAAACTATGCATTTCCAAAGATGATACCTGAATTAAAAATGTGAGTATAATTCTCTATTTTAAAGTTGCAATGTCGGGGCTGCCGAGATGGCTCAGTGCTCTAAAGCACCTACTTGGAACAAGCTTGGCAAAGTACAGGGACCGCG
>NDGM011226647.1:0-10591 GCA_002564305.1 Octomys mimax | reverse complement strand
GAGAGAGAGAGAGAGAGAGAGAGAATGATAGAAGAAAAGAGAGGGGGAAAAAGAGAATCTATTTTTTTCAGCACATGCTTTTCCCTTACTTAGAATATATTAATTACCTCAACCAACTTAAGATCAGTTATTCATTTGATTAACCCTTACAATTCTTTAGTTTTTAGCGTTCAATATCAGTTTCTTTGGAAATTTGATTACTGAGCAAAGTAGAACTCTTTACTGCCTATACTTCTCATAGTCTAATGACTGTAACAATGACTATCAACACACTATGTAACTAACTTTATTATATACCTTCCCCCACAATGTTGCAATTTCCATGATGAGAACAACAATGGGTACCATGTTAAACATAAACCATACTAATGACTGACCAAGTTAGAGCTTTCAAACTAAAGAGTAATATGTCCATTACTTCAGAGAACACTGAAAGATTGAAGAAGAGAACCCACTACATGGTGACTTCTATCTTTATATGCTTTCCATGTTTCACTGTAGAATTTTCCATGCCTTACAGTAAGATTTTTTAATTTAAAAAATCTGCCGCATTTGAGCATTCTATTCTGATGACTATGTATTGATGTACTGCAGAAATCACTGTATCAGTGAGTGTCAAGGAAAGACCAAAATTGCCTCGGCATCTAAGGGAGATAGTAACCTCCCCATTACTGGGGAGATTCACATAAAGTCTGGGTGAACATTTGGTAGGGGTATCAAGAGAAAAGATCCACTTTCCTAATTGGTTTAGGAAAGGAATAGGTAATTAATCTTTCCAGTTTTTATATTCTATGAATCTCTGAACATGCAGGACAGGCAAAACTTTTGTTCTTCTTTGAGATTTACAAAGAGAAAAACACTGCCAGTGATTTTAATCTTTATATGGAAAGCTCATAGGTAGCTTCATGTTTAAGGTTGTAAAATTGTCTGTAGATGCTATACTTCCAGGGGATTTTTGATTCCATCATAGTCTCCAGTTTGCACAATGGAGAAATATGTTTCAACTCATATTTATCTAGAAGTCACACTTCCTATCAAGGAGAAAGGGATTAAAATCCTTGTTCTACATGTCAGCATAGAGGGATATAGAATAAATGGGGACATGAGATCTATAGCACACAACACACAAAAGAAAATAAAACTATATAAAGTACTACATGCAAAATCTTTTCTCATTGTGTCATAAAGATTGTTTTTAAAACCTGCACACTGAGCAGTTGTAGATAATACTCATAGTTACCTGACATTGACATTAAGTCTCCTGAGCAAACATACCAGAGTAGATGAGGGTGGGACAAGAAGAGCATGGGACACAAAGAAGAAGATCAGTAGAACCTACACAGAGAAAGACAAAGAGGTAAACTGGGCTAGCACAAAAATATCTATTAAACACAACTTCCTGAAGGTTTAAGGTTGACATTAATAACAAAACAGCCCTTAGATTTTATAGGAAGCTGCAGTTGCATATTTGCTTTAAAAATGTGTATGTTCTCATCGCATAACTCAGTCATTTTCAGTTTAAAGTTTTAGTAATTTTAAAAATAAAATTTAGGCAACATGCCCTTCCAGGTAGTGTTGTAGATGCAGATGTGGGCTACGGGATGACTCTTTTAAATTTTAGTCCTGAGTTTGACGCTCATAAAGGGTGTGGTGGGAAAGCCAGGCATTCTGACACAGTTTATTCAGAATTGGATATCTATGGGTTACATCGTGATGCTATTAAATTTATAAATTATACAATGAAATTTCATGAGGTAGTGCATATACACACAAACTATGTTTATAACACCAAGCACATAATGTTACATGCTAGTTGTAGCTCCTCTAAATCTAGAAGAATATGAAGCTATCTTTGAAGGAAGAGAAAAATAGTACTTAGTGGGATAATGTGACAAAAGCTGTTCTAGTTGAAAAAAGTGGGAAAATAAGAAAGAGGATAACAGCAGATGAAATAACAAAGTCAAAGCTGATAAGCAAGCCCATATCCTTGAAGAGGAAAAAATAGACTAAATTCTTACAAGGAGTTCATGTAGGTGATCCACAAAACAAATGGTTCTTTCTTTAAAGAATTTTGGACAACATTATATTATGTCTTCATTTTGTAAAATCAAAATATTCCATAGCATATTATAATAAAAAGCTAGTTAGACTGATATTCACAAAAATTAGTTGATAATAGATTTTTGTATAAAACTCATGCTTAAAAATTGTTTAAAGTTGGGCAGCCAGATAGCTCAGTGGACTAAAGTGCCTGCTTAGGCAGAGCGTAGCACTGGGGTTTGATCCCTGGCGTGCCATGCTGGCCCCAACCCGGGGCACACTGAGACTGTGATTGAGACTGGGCATGTTGGCACATGCCTCTAATCCCAGCACTTAGTAGGCTGAAAACAAGAGAATTACTACGAGTCTGATCTGTGTAGTGAGGCCGTGTAGACCCTGTAGACCCTGTACTAAATACATTAAAAAAGCGGTTTAAAACTCTCTTTCTTTCATAAGTGTTGTTTTAATTAGAGTGAACAGGTATATTGATGTATGTGTTGTTTCACATAATTCAGTTGCAAACTAGGAAAAACATGGACTTCAGATTGAGCTAGTTTTAAGTTCAAATCTTGACAGGGTACATAAGCTAATGACCTTAAACTAAACATATCTCAGCGTCTATCACAGAGGACAGTAATTAACCAAAACATTTTTGGAAGTGCTATTGTATAATAGACATTTAGCAATTTTATGGTATCTGAACTTAGGCCACTAAGAACAACAAAAAAAATTGGATTGTAGTTGACAATTGTATATGAAAATGTTTGCTGCATAAAGCTGGAAAATTGGTCAAGTTTTAGAAATCTTGTGCAATGGGAGGTTTTAAAATAAAATAATAACATGTTCATGTTTTAGTGTTTGTCATCACTCAAAGATACCAAAAATTTGTGCATAGAGCAGCTCAATTCATCTTCTATAACAATGGTCATCAAAATTTACAATGTATCAGAATCACCCAGTGGCTTTTGAAAACACAGTCCAATGAGTTCCAATATCAGAGTTTCTGACTCTGTGGATCTGGGGACAGGGGAGCCCAAGGAAATTACATTGCTTGCAAATTTCCAAAAGACACTGATGTGGATACTACTGGTTTGAGGACCACAATTTGAATATCACTGTTCTGAGTAGTAAGTACTTCAGGCTGAAGGACAAAGAAATTCTACTAATCTGCTGACTGAAGAAAAAAAATTAATGTATTTAGTACAGGGTCTAGAAGGTCTCACTACACAAATCAGACTGGTAGTGATCCTTCTGTTTTCAGCCCCCCAAGAGCTGGGATTACAGGTGAGTGCCACCATGCCCAGTCTCAATTGCCATCTCAGTGTGACTTGGGTTGGGGCTGGCACTGCATTCTGGGGATCGAACCATGATCCCTGTGCCCCCCCAAGCAGGCACTTTAGGTTCTCTGAGCTATCTGGCCAGCCTGACAAGATTTTATTTGATAGCGGTAGTCAAGCAAGACAGAATAGCCAACCATAACAGAGATAAAATAATTTAACTATCTCAATTTTCTGAACCAAACATTGGCAAAATGTTGTTCTTGCCTGGAAACTGAGTTAGGAATCCAGCCTAATACTCCTCTTGGTTTTGAAGTAGGAGCACCTGCCCTGTGAAAAGGCCATTATTTTCAGTATTTGTGGAAATGTAAGACATGAAACAGCTTTGGAGGGGTGTGGGAATACACCAACAGGTAAGAGAACAGTTAATGTATCTGGAAATACACACTTGTTTATTCTTAAGGGTACTGTAATAGGGAAAGGCTCTGGCTACTTTTTAGAGTGAGCAGTAGCACAAATCAGAGGCAGTGTATCACAAATACGTGGCTAGAGCCTAAGGTTAATTTTATGTTCATACTCCATGTCTATTGCAACTCTAGTGGGGTTGTTACAACTGCAGAAGAAAACTATGCTAAATATTTGACAGGTCATGAAAAGAAGTTGTTGCCATAAATTATCAGAAGACAGAGATGGAAACAAAGGCTTGACTATTTGAGTCTTTTTTCTTTTCTTTTTTTGTGGTACAGGGGATCTAACTTGGGAGCTTGCACTTGCCAGGCAGGTGCTTGTGCCCTTGTAAGTCACTTAACTACTTTGGACTAAACACTTCCATTCATTCATTCATGCATTAAATACTTATTAGGTAAGTATTGAATGTATAAATATATTATATAAATATTTTTGAAGGCCTACAAAATAAAATAGGAATATTAATATTAAAATTTTCCTAATACTTTAACTATTAATTAATAATATGAAAGCAATGTAAACTATAAAGCTTTTTATAGTATAAGTGAGTATAAACATTTAAAATAATTTTTATATGTATAATCCTCTGTGTCCAATATGAAGGCAAAAGTCACATCTAATTTATGGTTCAGTAGAGAAAGAAAAGGTATGGTTTTGATTTGAAGAATGTTTAATTATACTAAAGATGATATACAGTTCTGAGATATTTAGTCAACATTTCAAAACAAATCATTTTGAAAAAATTTGGCAGCATGCTTTGAACAGTTGTTTTGCTTTTAATAGCTTACTATGCGATTGAAAACATGCTTAATATAATTACTGAAGTTATTTATTTTATTCTGTCAAAATTTTAATTTTTATGTTTTTCACATATGCCATCCTTAATTTTCTGGATGACTTTGCTTGTAGAAAATAATGTGGAACACTATAAATATAACTGAATCAAGTTGAAGTTTCTATTAAAAGCAGATTACATGCCCAAATGTATTACTTCATTTTCTGTATGTTCTTTTCTTTCTTTCTTTTCTTTTTCTTACCTTCCTTCCTTCTTTTGTTTCCTTCTTTCTATCATTCTCTTTTATTTATTTTAGATTATTTTCATTATGATACTGACTCTGCATCAGTGAAGTAATCCTCTCTTGGTGCTATCTTTACACACATCCTTTCCATACCATATATTTTGCAGCTTCTATAGATAAAATGAAATTTCAGAGTAGAGCATATGGCTTTCAATTATATTTAATGTAAACTGAACTTACTAGTTGTGTGTTCCTGGGAAATTATACTTAATAAATCTTTATATATGAAATCAGAATAACAATACCTGCACATTAAGTAATCATGGGTTAATAGGGATACTACATGGGACATAGCAAAAATCAATAAACATAAATTTATTTCCATTTTTTCTTCTTCTAAGATGTGTGTGTTTCTATATAAATGTTAATATTTCAAAGAGTTAGACTTTAAAAACAAATAAAGTACTATAATTTTAATTATATTCTCCAAATAGAGTTTGTGTTCTATTTTATGTTAGACTATATGATAACTTTCCAAATTTACTATTAAATTAGAGCTCGATCTGAGATATGCTAACAGATTTAGTGAAAAAGACCTAGCATGCTATCCTTTTATGCCAATTCTGTGCTTATAACTATTATTATACTCTCTTACATTCTTTCTATTATGATTACTCAAGTAGGTTTTTGAACCACAATCTGTATCTTCATTGTATGACTTCTTGCAAATAAATACTCTACCACCTCTTCTCAAATTATACCAAATGAAAATAGAGCATCTATTGGAATGAGTAATTTTTTCATTGATTTTTTATTTTGTCTTAAAGAATAACATTTAATTCCAAATTAGGAGGAAAAACCAAAATGAGACCATATGATAGGTTTAGATCAATGACAATATAAATGTAGGTATACCCACTACTATTGCATGATGAAAATCCTGACATCTTATCCTGAAGAATATCTCAGAACACTGTATAAAATGATCACTGCCCTAATGAGAAAATGAAAGAACTATCCATAACTTTTTTGGAAAGAACTAGAAATTTGGGCTGAGGGGATAGCTCAGTGGCTTAATCACCTGCCTGGCAAGCACAAGGTTCTGAGTTCAATCCCTGGTACACAAAAATAATACATTTGGACATTTGGGGACCAACCACTCAGGCCCCACTTCCTGTCCCTCTCTCAGACAGGAGCTTTCTTTCCTCCAATAAATATATTCTGCTCATAAAAAACCTAGAAATTAAAAATGAGCCAGACACCTGAGAAGATGATGGATGATAAACAACAGCAAATGCCTTTTCTGAGATTCAGAATCCAGACTGGAACATAACAACACGGGGGAACAAAAGAAGAGAGGTAGAACCCTGGAACCCAGGAAGAATCTGCATGGAAAATTGAAGACCACATGGAAAGTGAAGAAACAGATCTCAGTGCAGGAAAAGGAGGTGGCAAGGTTCACTTTCTCCTAGACTGCCTGCTTGTGGTGCGAAAGAGGATACTGGAATCTACAGTGTGATTATGGCAGCCTCTAGGGAGAAGTGCACCAAGGGAAGAGAGCAGTGGGTGCTACAGCTGGAGAGTGACTCCAGGCCAAATATCCACTAAAGAGGCAGCTTGGACATGTGCCATTCTAGGGAGGGACCAATTGAGCCAGAGACTTGGAGTAGCCATGGGTTGGCTTCATCTCAGGGCTCCTAATGGCTGAGTGAGGCACAACCAAGTGACACATTCAGGGTCATGGAGCTGAGGTCAGGCTGGCAAGAGTCACTCATAGTGTTGTAGGCTGAACAACTCAGCATCAACTACACAACCAGAGGCTAGAACAAGCCTGAACTTCTGTAGAGTTGAAGGCACCAGAATCATCCTCCTACAGTATTCCTTCTGGGGCTGGCTATGTTGGTCCAGGTCCCACTCTCAGCCTCCTGCAGGCTCACTGGATCATCCAGCATGCATCTGGTCCCTGTCTGCTTCTTTTGTCTACCAGTGACAGAGAGGGCACATGCTGAACTAGAACTAACAAAAAACTGTAGACTCCAGAAGATAACCACAGTCTTCAAATCACAGAAAAATCTTTTTCTTTTATTTCTTTTTTAAAATTGCTTTTATTTTCATGAGAGTGAAGCTTATTGTTAGATTTGTTTTATTTAACTATTACATTTGTTGATTCCTTTCTCTCCCTCCTACCTTCTTCATCAGTTTCCAAAGCTTGGGTAAACTTCCGTTGCCCTTCCACCTTACTTTTAATCTCTTTCCCTTCTATTTCTCTATTTTTTTGTCTGGTTCTTTTTAAATTTTTACCCCTGAGGATAAAATCACTGTATAGGGGATATTTATGCTTGTAATTTTCTAGCTAGCTTTATATTTTGATATAAAACTATAAATCTTGTACCTATGATTAAAGATGGCAAATTAACACTTACCACAGTTTGCTATTTACTAAACTGTTGTTGATGATATTGTTATCACTGATTGTACTATTTTTAGCTAAAGTATTGTAGTTAAGATCAGTTGTTCTTCCTTGTAGACTAATGAGCTAGGCAAGGAGTCATAAACAACACCATAGTCCATTACCACAGAAAAGAGTGCGAGACCAGATATGCTGCAACTTTCCTGACTAATAAAGTGTCAGGATTTTGGGGAAGGCTCAAAAGCCAAAATCCAGCTACACCTAGAGGACATCTCTGAAGGCATTTACTGAGGTGGTCTCACTACTATTAATAAAGTTATCTACCATTAGAAATTTTAAAGCACCAATAAAGAAAATGAATTTTTTAAATAGAAAATGAGAAGACACAGAAGCAATATACAACTCCAGAGCTCCAGCTTATGTAAGGCAAATCCAGGGCACATTGAGGAGAAAAAAATTAAAAGATACCCAGATGAACTTTCTGAAATGATAGTAGTAGAAGTAACAAAGCAGAAGAGTGAGTCCCTAGAAGAGAAAAATAAAAAATAATTAAACATAACTAAAGAGATTATGACCATAAAGAAGGTCATGGTTTGTGAATCTAGAGTAGACACAGATTTTTAAAAAGGGGGAAGCTTAGGAAAATGAGGTTAATGATGAATGTGCAATAGGGAATAACCACAGCTGAATCAAGGAGAAATGTAAGAGATTAAAGATTCTAGTGAAAGTATACACAGCAGAATCAACCAATGTGAGGACCCAAGATCAGATCCAGAAGACATGGTTGCAATTAGCCATCATCAAAAGAAAATGAAAGACTTCTTGAAAAGAGCAAAAGAACATGAATACTCAATCTAAGAGCTTCAAGATGTTGCTAAAAAGAACCACGTAAGATTGACCTAAATGAATACAAGATAAGAGAGTACAAAGGACATAGTAAACATGTTCACAGAAATAAAGGCAGAAAACTCTGATGAAGAAATACAAATGGCAAATAAATTTACAAAAAAATGTTCAACATCATTGAGCATTTGAGGGGTGAAAATTGAAATAATACCGAAGGGGTGAGGGAGACGGCTCAGTAGAATAAGTGCTTCCCTGGCAAGGGCCTGAGTTCAATCTCCAGTTTTACAAACAAACAAACACTGAAATTCCATCTCACTCTAGAAAGAATGGCTGCCATCAATAAGTCAACCAATTACAAATGCTAGAGAGGATGTGGGAAAAAAGAATTCATCTCCACTGCTGGTGAGAGTGTAGACTGGTACAACTACAATGGAAATCAATATAGTGATTCCTCAAAAACCTAGGATTAGAGGTCCCATTCCACCCAGCTATTCCTCTTCAGGATATCTTCCTAGAAGAACTGAAAACACACCACAGCAATATATGTGCATCCATGTTTATAGCAGCAAAATTTGTCATAACTAGATCTTGAAAACAACCCAAATAAAGAAGAATAAACTCGAGACATTCATAGGTAAACGGGTGCAACTTGATGCCATACTCCTAAGTGAAATAAATAAGACTTGTATGCATGCACATTGTATTGTCTCCCTGGTAGTACAAATTGAAAAAGTAAATAAGATTCAAAATGTACAATAGATATTGTGAAATGAGAAGAAAATGTTCCAAAGGAAAGATAAACTAAGGTGGAGAAAGGGGAAAAGAAAGGAATGGAAAAGGAAAAAAGTACAAGATAGTTATATTACTAGTTTCTCTTAGTTCATTGAAAAGAAAGTTTTAGCAATGTGGGGTGAAGTGCAGATTATCCTGAGCAGCAGTTTGTCCTCGTGAAAATCTTGTGTCCAGCTGAGCCTGAATACCGAACTTCACACACAGACCCAGGTTCACCAGCCGACCCCTCCACAAGAACTTCTCTAGAGCAGCCCAGTAGAGGTGACATGCAGAATGGTGCCTTAACATCTTCTTAAGATCTGTGTCTCCATAAAACAAAAGGGTACTCAAGAGTGGACACAAAGTTTTCAAATTTTGTGAATTTTTGAGAAAATTGATCACATGCTTGTAATAACCCAGGACTTGTGTATTAAAGTAAATATTGAGTTAAAAAAAAAAAGAAAAGAAAGTTTTATGCTAACAGACCTTATACAGTCATGATCAAAAAAAGAAAGAAAAGAAAAAGCTATGCCAAAACATATAACAGTTATTGCAAAAATTCAACAAAACAGAATAATCTATAAAGGAAAGCCTATTAGAGTCACAGCAGTCTTCTCAACACATGCTCTCCTCTTAAAAGAGCTTGAGGTATTCCAAGCCCTAAAGGAAACCATCCTCCAACCCAGGTTGATGTATCCTAGAAAAATGTGTTTCAAAATTGATGGAGAAATAAGATACTTCCATGATAAAGAAAAAGCAATCTGAAAAAATTTATGACCACAAAATCAGTGCTCCTAATGTTCTAAAGAATGTTCTAAAGAAAGACAGTGAAGACCACAATTCCAAGATTACTTATAGAGTGAATCGATCAGGTAAGGTGAGCAATTAAAAGGGGGAATAAAAGGGAACCAACATCAAGAAAAAATTATGACAAAGATGACTCAACGCATATCAGTTATAGCCATCAATGTAAGTGGTCTTAATTTATCAATTGAAAGAAACAGATTAGCAGAATAGATCAAGAAATAAGTTCCAACAATATCATCCATACAAGAAACACTTTAACTAAGAAAGAAATTAATAAGCTAAAAGTCAAAGGACAGCAAACAATACTCTGTGTAAGAACCAGGAAAAAATTCGAGGTAGTTATTCTGTTTGCAGACAGTAAATTTCGAGCCAAGACTGACCCAATGACACAAAGGTCACTACACTCACTACTCGCATGTTAAGGAAACAATACAAAAGGAAGAGATAAGAATCATAAGTATATATGTATCAAATACCAGCACACTGAGCTATATAAAACAAACATTAATAGATGGAAGAATTCAGATGAGTACTAACACAATTGTAAATGTGGATCTTAATATCCCACCTTCACAAAAAGACAGATCAACTACAAAAAAAACAACAAAAAAATATCAAGGCTGAACCAAACCTTTAAACAAATACACCTGCTAGCAAGCTACTATGTTCTTCCCCCAAACAGAATGCACATTCTTCTCAGCTGTAGAACTTTTTCCAAGATAGAAAGCTAGAATACATACTCGCTTATAGAATATCCCTACGTAAATACAAGGGAACCAAATTATCTCATGAATATTTTTTATCTGATGAATATTATCATATCCGGTGAGTGTGCGGAGAGCTTCCTGCTAGCCTGCGCTGGCGGGAACCGTTCCCTGCCAAGGCGTAGTGTGGGCCGGACACTCTCCCACCCCCTTCGGACGCCCCCCACCACTCCGCCGCTCCTCCCCGAC
>NDGM011226645.1:274-16073 GCA_002564305.1 Octomys mimax | reverse complement strand
GAAAGCATTATTTTGTGTCAGACAATGAATTTGTTTACCAAACTGAATGTGGTTCCATGTTTTTTTTAAAAAACCTGCTTCTTGGGCTGGCTGCCTTTTGTCCTCTCCTGCGTGAAAGCTGACTGGGGTCCCTGAGCTCAGTAATAAATGGCTTTCTAAATTCCAATCTGGCTGATCTAGTTCCTATTCTGAGCGACCCATAACATTAATGAATTTGAATATTAGTTCTAGGAGTCTTTCAGTGGAGTTTTCTATGTAGGGGATCACATCATCAGTAAATAATAATAATTTTCTTCCTTTGCTATCCATATCCCTTTTTTTTTTCTTGTCTTATTGCTCTAGCTAATGATTTGAGGACTATATTGAACAGAACTCATTATACTTAATACTTGGTAGCATTTCCTCATTGTCAGGAAATGAATAGTAACTTCCTGCTGTGTTTAATGGGCAGTGCTAGTTTTACTTCAGTGTCCTTGTGGTTGGAGGTACTGAAACAGAGGTTATTATGGATTGATATAAGCCAGAGATTCTCAGTCTATGGGTTTCAGACCAGCAGCGTTAACTTTACTTGGGAACTTGATAGAACTCTTTCTGGTCCAGGTGATTCTGAGGCCTGAAAAACCTTCAGAACCCTGTAATAGAACCATGACTTGGGTCACTAACTCTCTAGGAGGAGGAAGAGTCTGGGGAGTATCAGAGCCACTAGGGGTTCTTTCCTCAGCTTCATAGTCTTTCTTCCCTCTGTATTATCACACGCTGAACAGTTACTCGGGAATCTGACATATCTTTGAAGGTGGTAGCATGAATCACTGAACTAGATGAATGACACTTAAAGAGATAATTCGTTATCATGGAACCACTTCCTGACCTTGTGGCTTTTTTAGATGCTTCTAAGTAAAGATTTGTAAATTTCTGTTGTGTTTTCATCCACTATAGTTACAGTAACAGTCCCTACTTATTCTTATGCTTCAACCAGAAGACACGCATTATTTCTCAAACTAGGACTAGCCTCTGGGTTGCAGTCTTTCCTGGAAAATTTGGAAATGTTTTTATTCTTTTCTGAAAGAAATGTTTAAATTCTGTCCTACAGTGTTTTGCATTTTGAGTTTCTCAGGGGCAAGCCAGCCATCACTGGCCTTGAGAGAGTCAGTGCAAGGGTTGAAGTGATCATGTGGCCTTTGAACCTAAGCTATGGGCACGAATCCTGGCTCTGGTGTGCTGCACATGTGACTTAAGGGAAATTCTTTTACTTCTCTTGTCACTTCATTCACTTGTAAAACCAGGCTGGTCATAATGTCTACCTTTTAAACTTATTTTAAGCATTCAAGAGTTGATACCTTTTAAGTGCCGTGACAATTAATAAGGACTCAAAAATATTAGGTGTTATTGATGACTATTATGTAAGAGATTAAGTTATCTGTTATTGTGAAGACAACATTACAATAATAAGTGGGTAATTTTATCTGGAGACAGATATACAAATTTGAATTTGTGGTATTTGTCTCACTATAAGTAACTACTTGGCTATTTCTATGCCTTGATTTTCTTACCTTTGAAATAGACACTGTCAGGCCTGACCTAAGGAAGACCTTCCCAACAAACAAGGTATCCTTTACAGACAGCACATTCCATGCTGCCCTCAGCAAATAGAATTGAGGGCCATAAAGAAATTTAGAACTGGACCTTCAGTATCCCTAACTCTGGAAGGCATACCTGTGCTAATCATCCTTACAGCTTTGACATCACACTTTTCATCCAGATTCCTTGGGACTATGATCCCCAACTCCAAACATTATATATACTGAGCCTCCCCTCTGGATATTTGCTGATATCACTCTGATTTCAACTTGCCTGTACTTAGACAAAATTAAATCTATTCTTTCCCACAGTTTCTGTCTCTGAGTGTTTCCTCACACACGATTAATTAAGAGAGACAAGACTATTGGCTTTGTAGGGCTTTTGTGAACAGAAACAAGAATTTTTGGAAGAGGTTGATATACTCAATACAAATAGCTATTATTTTTAATTGCTATTTGCTTTTCTTCAGCTAAGTTTTAAATAGCATCTTCCTTTCCTATGGAGAGCTAAGGAAGTCTGACTTACAGAAGTGTGTATATGCTGTGGAATGGTCCATATGCCACTTCGCTATTAGAACATGACTCATCACTTCTAAACTTAGTATCACTTCATTTGTGTGCTCTTTACTTTGCTCAGAAATTCCCACATCCAGATCCAGCGCTAAATTCTGGATAATGAAAGCAACTACAATTAAGTGCATTTTTGACACCACCACAAATCACTCATGTGAGATTATCTTACCAATCAGTAATGGAAAAAGGATACATGTTTCCATGAGCAACTTCAGCATTTTATACTTCTACAGAGTTCTTCTAGCTCCTAAAGTTTTCAAGTTTCATTATCTTTTTAAATTGAGATCAATTTATATCTGGTGAAGGGTATATAGATCTTGTTTTATTTTTCATCAGTTTTGATGAACTCATACCCTTGTATCAAGATGCAGACTATTTCTTTTGACCCAGAACATATCTTTGTATCTTTTTGATATAGGAGAAATGTAACTCTCGACCTTTGAGATGTCAGGTGTGCCAAGTTTGCATAGTCTGAGATTGAATGAATACCAAAGGACAGAGGAGGGAGGTTAAGAGCAAGAAAGATTTATTGGGAGATGGCTGCTGAGAGCCAAGAGGAGTACCAGGAGTTGGTTGCACTAAATCTATTGTCAGAGGTAATTTATACAGCAAAGTCACAATGTGAGTGCAGCAAGGGTCCAACTGTAATAAACCTGTAGGATTACAAGTAGAGCTGCTTACCTAAAAGGGTTCTGTTAAGGAAGTAGGGCATGCAGCAAGGCTGTATGACTAGCATTGTCGACCTTGATTTATTTATGACCCCTAAAACAGGAACAATTTGGGGAAGGATGGGCTCAGGTGTTTTGGTCACCCACATGGGTGTCTGATGCATGTCTGGATTTAATGGATTGGGTGGTATCAATTACAGTATAACCTCAAGCTTCCATTTATTCCTTAAGGGAACATGCAAATCCGGCCCTCATAACTATAATCTTAAGGCCTTGAATTCTTCAGACATACCCCAGCCACAGTTTTGATGTGTTCTCATCTTTTGCAGTCAATGCAGTTCCTCAAGACCTTCTCCTGTCTGACTGCCTATTAAGTTCTACCTAGTTTGGCTGCCTATGAAACCTCCTTGAATAGTTCCTTACCCCACATTCCACATAATCATTATCCTGATTTCTATCACCATTTTTTTTGCTATAGAACTTTGTATAAATGATGTTCTGCAGTCCTCAACATAATTCTTTGAGTGCAATTAGTATACATATATAATATATATATGTATATATGTATATCAGTTATATGTTCCTTTTTGTTTCTGAGTGTTATTGTATTATGTGTAAAGATATACTATATTTTGCTTATTCTTATTGTTAAAGCTTTTATTGTTGACCTAGGCTGTATGCTGTTGGATAGTCAGAACATTATACTGTATCTGTTTTCCAGATCCATTTTTTTTTTTTACCTCTTGTCCCATTTTCTGAGGCTGATTTGATTTTGGCCCTGACCAAAAGTTCTACCTTGTCTGACACTAGAATTTGATCTCATCCTGGTTCATCTTGGATGAAAAAGACAGAACCAAAAAATTTAAGAATTTGGCCTACTCAGGGTAAACCTTGGGCTAAGCCTTAGCTTTCCAGGTGGAGCAGATGGATAGCATGGGTTAAACCCAAGAAGAAGAGTGGACCTTACTTGGTGAGGTTATTGGATGTCTGAAGATGCTCTAGGATGAAAACCTGTTCCAGAGACAAAGGCAAAATGGACTGGATGTGAGGTAGGATAAGGCTCTGTTTAGTCCAGTGCTTCCATAAGATAGCTGTGTGAGCCTAGGCATTCCACCCTCTCTGGGTCAACATCTGAGAGAGATGGGCTTTAATACTTTTCTCATGGAAGTTCCTGGCTCTCTTTCTGTGCCCTATGGAGGGTGTGTTTATGGGAGGCTTACAAAGCTACCTTGATGGCAACCTTGATGTAGGACTGCCATTGAATGGGAAATTGAAGCCTTCTCTAGTTTTTAAAGATAACTTGTCATTGGGGCTGAGGAGATGGCTCAATAGAATAAGCACTTGCCTGCCAAGCGCAAGGACCTGAGTTCAATCCCTGGTTCCACCCCCCCCCAAAAAAAAAGATAACTTGTCATTTATAAAATCTGAGTAGCACAATAAGCTTGTTAGTAAAGTCCTCATAAAAATGAAGCAAGGCAGGTACACAGAGGGATTCCTTTGCTTTAGAACAACTGAGGAAATAGAGATGAATATATCCTTTAAAGAGTTTCCTTTGCCTTTTTCCTCAAGAACAAGGCAAGCATACTCAAGGAGCTATTCTTTGTTGAGAACGCTGGTTAGACCTCATGGCTAAATAAAGCTTGTAGGAAAAACAAAAGGAGAGAGCCTTACTACTTGGCTCATGTCTCCCCACTTCTGCTCCGTTACAGATTTAGTAGCGGCCCAGTCTGTTTCTTCATGTAGAACCCAGAAATAGCACTTGGTATCATATACCTCAGAATTGGATGTGAAATGTGAGTTCATTTTTTTCAATATTGTGTGTCAATTCAAATATTGGTTTAAATATATTTGTGTTTATGCCTTGTAATTTGAAGTAAATATGCCATTAAATAGAAGCCTGAAACATTTGTATGAAATGACTTAATAGTAAAGCTGATTACACTGTGGCCAGAGCAAAAGTTGGGAAGAGTTGTAGAAGAACTTAAGGTTGGATGATTAAGTTTGTTGGCAAAAACTTCTAAGGGGGCTGGGGTGATAGCTCAGTGGAATAAGTGCTTGCCTGGTAAGTGCAAAGTCCTAAGTTCAATCTCTGGTACCACCATGAAAAAAAAAAAAAAAAAAAAGCTACTAAAGGGAATTTCAAAGAGTCCATGAGGTCACTGATCATTTCCAACCCAGAATGAAAAACAAACAAACAAAAAACCCAACTCTATCAAGTGACTCAAGGAGCATTTGCTCCCTCACAAGAACAGCTATGCTTTCTTCCTATCACTTTCCTTCAATACTTACCCAGGAGCAGACATAACTCTACACATTTGGCCCTTGTGTCTGGAGAGAAAAAACAATTCTAAAGATCTGGAAGCCAGTGTTCTTGAGAAGTGTTTATGCAGGAGACCAAATGAGGGGCCTTATTATGGCTTCCCATAATTGGCCTTTAAATACTTTTGCTCTGTGGGCTCAGGTTTTAATGTAACAGATCTTTTGTATGTAGGAAGAAGGAGGAATGAATATGCCTTTGAGTGTGGGGTGACTTTTTGTTAAAGAACATTTGAGAGGAACGATGACCTCAGGCAGAGATAAAATAAGTTAAAAGGGGAGAGAGAGAGAGAGAGAGAGAGAGAGAGAGAGAGAGATAGAGAACACAGGAGGTTCTATGCAATTGCTTGACTTGGGTTTTTTATTGGAAAACATTTTCTTTCAGAACTAATTTTATGCATCACTATTTATTTTATTTTTTTTGTGACAGGGTCTAGCTATGTAGAGCAGGCTGGTCTTGAACTCACTTGGCAGCCCAAGCCAGCCTTGAACACAATAATTCTCCTGCCTCAGCTTTCCCAGTGCTGATATTACACATATGTGTCACTGTGTTCAACTCTGTGTATCAGTTTTAAGCATGTTGCATAATTATTTTACTTATTTATTTATATCTTTCTCCACTTCCATGCATAAAAAGGGACAGAATTTCAGATGACAGTAAAACATATGATTTTAGAGATTTGTTTAAAAGTCAGCATTTATTGTTTGTCCATCTGCCACACTCTGTAATATCAATTTCATAGAGATCGATAGATATAGATATTAACATGATTCTCATAACAACCACATGAGGAAAATAAGATTTTGATTTCTGCTTTTGCCCTTGTGTCTGGGGTGAGGAAACTGAAAGCAAGAAGTTCAGCTGCCAGGCTTAGAGACGTGGTCAGTAGCTGGTGTGGAGGGGGTCACAGAAGCTAAAACTATGACTTCATCCTACTGTGCTGAGCTTCCTGATGGCAGGGCTCCTGTCGTGTCCATCTTTAGATCTCCATTTGGTGACTGTAACTGAACAATTCACATAACGTACACATACTTGTGGGCACTTTTACAAAACTACTAGTATCCTTAGATTTCCCACTCCTCACACGCTTCACCAAGACGTAACAATTACTAAGGGGAGAGTTGATGCTGCTTTTCAGACATCACCTGTGACTCTCAAGTGTAGATGTTGGTAATGGAGTCAGGGCTCAGGGGAGAGATTGGGCCTGGAGATAGAAATAGGGTTTTCAGCACAGGCAGGTTTTAAAACTATAGCTTAGGAGAGAGCTGTGGTGTGGTGGGTCCTGGGTGTGGAGGAGCTGGAAAGAAAAGAGTGCTGAAGATGCTACTGTATACTTCTGTATTTTGAAGTTGGGCCTAAAAGAAATAAAGTGAGCCTGGACTGAAAATCTAAGAACAAGTAGTTATGGTGACTTGGGCAGATGAGCATTGGCAGCTGGATCCAATGGAGTGAGAGGGTAGATGGGTGTATGCAGAGGCCGGACCTCAGGGATGGTGCGGCTGAAGCACCTGTGAAAACAGCTGCAAGACATGAAGGGGCGAAGGAGAGTCAGAGGGGGCTGGAAGGAGAATGGGAAGTGGCGATTACGCAGCCTCTCGGAGTTTTCTATAAAGAGCTAAGAATAGAGCAGAAGCTAGAAGGAGACACAAGATTAAGGAAAAAGGGTTTTGTTGTTGATTTCTTTTTTGTTTGTTTGGGTGTTTTTGGACAGGGTCTCACTATGTAGACCAGGCTAGTTTGGGAAGAATTTTTTTTTTTTTGACTGGCTTAGGCTGCCTTCAGGATGGGTCTGGTAAGGCTTATGGAGTTGGGGATTGAACCACGGTCCTCTGAACCTGACTGGGTTTGCCCAAGCAGGCTAAAGTTGAGAAGGATATTTATTATTTATTTACTTATTTATTTTTTGGTTGGCTCAGATTTTCTTCAGGGTGGATCTGGTAAGGCATGTGGATCTCGGGATCAAACCGGGGTCCCCTGCACCTGACTGGATTTGCCCAAGCAGGCTCTTAAACAACTGAGTTAAGCCACAAGCCCTAGGCTAATTTGGAATTGAACTTGCAACCTCAGCTTCTTGAGTGCTAGAAGAACAGGTGTGGAGTACCACCCATTTTTTTTTCAATAGGTGATATGAAGACATACTGTATGCTCAAGAAAAGGATTTAGTCATTGTTATGAGGACAAAACTGAAGAGTCAGAAGAGAGTGGGGAGAATCAATGGAATGCTCTCCTTGAGGCAGAGGGGAAAGGAGCAGAGCCCCAGCTGGGAAAGAGGGACACTTGTCGTTCAAGAGAAGGAAGAATCTGTGGTACTGACTAAGAACAGTTCTGCCATCAATTCCTATTACTGAACTCCCAAGAACAGATGGATTTTGCATATGCCATTGAGTGTGCTAGCTAATAAAAGTTCATTGTTCTGGACAAAGGCATATGGGAAATAGTTAAAAGTTCTTGTAAGAATTAGGTAAAATGTAATGGTCAAAGATGTATTCATGATGCTATCAATATGTATGGTTGGACTTTCTTGTTTTTGAGACAAAGTCTTGCTAGGTAGTTCAGGTTGGCCTGGAACTCATTACCTAGCCCTGGCTGGCATTTGAATTGCGTAGCCTCAGCCGCTGTGCATGCTGGGATTTCAGATGTCATCACCATCACCAGGGCTGAAGTTGAAATTTATACTGCTTGCTAATCTGTGGAGGCTATCTAAGATTATAAATATATCAAAATATTTAATAAAATGGTAAAACACAAACATTTTAAAATCAAGAATTATGCCTTTGATTTTGCTCAAAGAATTTAAATCTTTCCTGAAATAACAGGAATAATGTGCCTATAATCAATTTTTGTCACTTTTGTCTACTAAGAGCCTACGTGGGAGGAATCGGGGCTGGTGATATAAAGAGGGCTTTCAGCAGAGAATAGATAACATTTAAAACTGGCCGAGAAGACAGCTATAGTTGAGGGGAGCACGGGTGCGCAAGAGCAGGCGAAGAGAAGACAGCACGTCCAACATTGTACTGAGCCTCACAACAAACTGAGGCAGTTTCATTGCAGTGTGACAAAGCAGAACACTGCAGTGAGGTTCTTCTAGCGTTAATGATTTCCTTAAGGTTGCCCAGCTGGCAAGGTGAGGTCTAACTAAAAGCTCATTCTGGATTTGGAGTTGCCTTCTTTATGCACTCTTGCTCTGCAGAGGCTTTGCTGTCTTGAACATGTGAGTACCATTTGGCTGAAAAAGTTAGGTTGCTTGCATTTCTATAGACATAGCATTTACTGCACAAGATGCAGTGTTTTTCTCCTAGTCCATTATATAACCATGGCAGGAAGAAAGAATGGAAAGAAGGAAGGAAGTGAAGAAGGGAGGGAGGAAAGGAGGCAGGACTGAGTAAGAGGAAGGAAACAGCTTGTGTGCTTGCTGAGCTGAGCTGCTAGAACATCTTTTTACCTACTGTCATGCATATAAAGGGGTACCGGTTTGTTTTCTGTTTTGATTCTGACTTGATTTTTAAGCAATTTTGTCTGTGTAGTTTTGCAACATTTATTTGTGGAATCTTTATTTCCTGAAATGTGGTTAAAACACCCATTCCCTGTGTTCAGTGAACTGACAAGATGATGTTTGTTGAGTCCATTCCTTTCTCTTTGCCTTGGGGCCTGTCTGCATGCCCTCCCCCCCCCCCCATCCTGTAGGTCACAAAAGGCCAACTCTCACAGCTGGGCTTTGGACACCTGTCACCCAGCCCTTCCAGAAGCTACCCGCTGGCTCCCTCTTCTGTGCCTGCCACCTGGCTGGATGTCCACCCGGGTCTCTGGATGCATAGCACCCACTAAACTTCCTTACCCCTTTTGGAAACTTTCCAGCCTCTGAGTTCCATACCTCCAAGGCTGGATGGAGAGCCCTTTCTATCAACTCACACACAGCTGACAGCTAGATTAGCAGTGGGCAGCTGGTAGAGGGTAAAACACGTGTAAGCCATTGTGCTGGCCAGGGTCATGCACCACACTTTCTGTGTCTGGGGGTGGCAGTGGCTGTGGGGGAGGGATTCTGGCACAGAAGTGGCCTTGATGTGGTGGTGGTGGCAGAGCAGAGAAAGTCTTGATCAGGGCAGTTCTATGACATTGTTTTGGGTACAGTTCTTTAGATGTTCAGCTTCAACCTTTCCCTTCTAGTCTGTCTAATGACCCTGAATCACCAGCATCCTTCTGATAAAAACCTTTTAAAACCTTCACCAGATGAACATTATTGTGGCTCATTTCTAGAAGTCTTTCCACAGCCTCATGTGGTCATAGGTTGCTCTTTTTTTTTTTTTTTTTCTAATGCATATGCTTGTTATGGAGTCTTACTATGTAGCTAGGACTCATGGTGATCCTTCTGCTTTCAGCCTCCCCACTGCTAGGATTATAGGTGTGCACCACCATGCCCTGACTTTGGCTGGTTCACCCCACCCTGGGGGCAGGGCTGATGCTGCATGTGGTGCTGAGGATCAAACTGTGTTCCCTGCAATTGCCTAAGCAGGTGCTTAATCCACTGAGCTATCTTGCCAGCCCATAGGTGGGGCTTTCTGAGGTGGCTGGATCTAGGGTGTGTGAAGGTGGGTCAAGGCTGTGATGATGGAATTAAGGGAGTATAGGACTAGGTTGGCCCACTAATTGGTTTATCATGGCTCTAGATGTGAGTAATGGGAAGAGCCACCTTGAATATGGGTGACACCACCAAAAAGTTTTGTAACCTGAATGGGATGGAATGGAAAGAGAGGCCTGCTGCTTTGCTGCTTGCTGCATTTGCTATCTCCTGCCTGTCACGCCATGAACTGCTGTTTTTCCTCTGTGATGCCCCTTTGCCATGCTGGCCTGCCTTAGATCCAGATGACTACAGACTGAAACCTCTACAAACTGTGAGTTGAAAGAAACCTTCTGTTCTTTACTTGTGGGTGTCATGTATTATGTCTCAGTGATGAGAACACACCCTCCAGTCTCTCTTCTACAATGTAACTAAGACACACACCCTCCAGTCTCTCTTCTACAGTGAAACCAGAACAACTTCTAAGAACCGAAGTCTGTTCCTCTGCTTCCTTACTACCATTAGTGACTGTCTTTCCATTGTTCTTAGAAGCCACGTGTGTAGAACAGAGCACTCTTTTATAGACCATCAGATTCACCAGGGATCAATTCTTGGCCCATCTTACTTCATCACCTTTGTTTTATACCCCCATCTCTTCTCCTTAGCACTATATTATTTTGGAGTCAATCCCAGGTACCATCATATCAGGCAAACTATTAATAATTCAAGACATATTTCTTTTTATTGTCTGTGGTGCTGGAGTTCAAAACTATGGACTTATACATGCTAGGCAAGCTCTCTACTACTGAAATATACTACTGGCCCTCAGTGGGCAGTTCTAAAAGATAAAAGTTATTTTTTAAATCAAGCCACAACACCATCACTGCTTGTTTATTCATTTATTTACGGAACCAGGGTTTGAACTCAGGCCCTTTGCGCTTGCCAGGGAAGCGCCCATTCCACTGAGCCATCTCCCTGGCCCCTTTCACTGCTTGTTTAAAATACTAACACAATTCCTTGGTCAGTATTCAGATCACCCCTGTAGTACACAAATGGTTTTTATGCACATCTTACTCCAATCCAAGCAAGAGCCACCCAATGTGGCTGCTTGAAGATTTCTAAAATCTCTTTCAATGTATAGTTTCTGTGGCCTCTTTTCATTCTTCCCTCATGCTATATATTGTTATTTGTCCCACAGAGATTTTATATTCTATACTTTGCCAGTTGCTTCACTGGGCTTTGATTTAACATATTAACTGTGAGTTAGTATTTCTTAGAAATTGATTGTCGACATTTGATCAGATTCAGCAGGGTAAAAGCAGGTCTGTACACTGCACATCTCAACATTTTAAAGTTATAAAGCCGTGTCTAGCCAGCTGGCCACTGACACTCATAGTCCCTCACCTTCTGGAGCAAGTGTCGTCAGGCTGACCAGCTGTTGCCTGCAGAAGGCAACCCTACTGCTGTACCTGAATATGGGAAGGCACAAAAAAGGCTGAGAAGTCATCTTAAGAGTATCAAACTCTGGGAAAATCACACTCCCACCTTATTTAAATACTACAGGAGCTTGGGATAAGATGGTAGGAGACATCAAGGATTGGTGACGCTCCCCAGCTTGCTACTGCTGGCCTTGCACTGCACCCATGGGTCCTGGGGAAGCCTCAGTGTGCTGATCTTTGTGTCCTGTTTGCGTGCTTCTTTTTCATCTCTCGTATTGGGGATGGAACCTGAATACACACACTATGCTATATTCCCAGCTTTAAAAAAATTTTTTTTGAGACAGGGTCTTGGTGACTTACTAAATTGCTTATATTGGGCTCAAGTTTTTGTCGTGTGCTCTTGTTTCCATCTTCCTAAATAATAGGTGAAATCTGAACTTCCCTTTATTTCTCTTGTCCTTGCAATCATATGCTGCCTAATTTATTCCTTCTTGATGAAAGTTGACCTCAAAAAATGTAATTAATTAGAAGCAATCGCCTGACATTCTTAATTTCCTGTATGGTCTCATGTAAAAATGTCTTTCTCCCTGTTTTTAGTTCTGATGCTTTTCTGTTATTATAGTCAAACCTGACAACTATTTGGTGACAGAGATGCTTGGTACAGAGTGGATATCACTATTTCTACATGACAGAAATTGTGGGAAATTAGCTAACATTTTTTGTTTTCACAAGACAGATCAATATAGCCCAGTCTAGTCTCAAACTTGTGTTCTTCTTGCCTCGATCACTTGAGCCTTGGGATTGATTACAGGCATGTACCATAAGATATAAGCTGACATTTATATTAATTAGGAAATCTCCTGTTTTGTACAGGGCCTAATTTAGAACCATGCATACAGCTTCTTTCTAGGAGTGAGGAAGAAATGCCTGGCTTTAATACTCATTGTTGGATTAAAGATCTAGAACCATCAAAGTTATGGGAGTGAGAGCTAAATGGTAGAAAATGCAAATCTAACAGAAAGATGGAGGCAAGTAACATCAGAGGTTTAGTCAAGCAGTGAATTGTTTCACTAAAGCCCCTCTTCTTCTCGAAAGCTATCCTTCCAGGCCCCAGGAGTCACTTGTGGGGTAAACACCTATGCTGGATTTGCAGCTTGCAGGAACTGTGGCATGTCTCCTGAGGACAGCACTGCAGATCCCTCCTTCATCCCCAGGCCTCCTGTGGCAGAAGTGCGCTCTCCTTTTCCCTAGAAGCCAGGGTTGGAGTAGTAGACTGTTTTGTTCTTTTTGTACAATGCTTTTCTATTTCTGTCCTTTTCATCTTTCTGTCACCCCTTTCCTGGTTCCCAGAGCTCTACTTCTTTTTCTTCTTGCTAAGCAGTTGGGTTCCAACTGTCTAGATTCCAGAGTACAGACTATAGTCACTACCTGAAACTATGCTTTTTAAAAAATTTTTTTTATTTTTAGGGGAGGGTCTTCAGGGTCTCACTAGTAGATCAGCCTCATAGTGATCTGCCTGTTTACAGCCTCCCAAGAGCTGGGATTACAGGCGTGCGCCACCACGCCCAGTCTCAATTGCTGTCTCAGCACACCCCAGGGGGTGGGGCTGGTACAACAGGCCTGCGGGTAGAACCCCTGACCCCTGAGCCTGATTGCAGGCACTTTAATCTGCTGAGCTGTTTGGCCCTCCTGCAACTACTCTTGACTTCTCCATTGGCTCCTATTAATCATTTAGATAAGTTGGAAATAAAAATTCTGTAGTCTTTGTTTGGTTCCATTTCATTATGATTAATTCTTAAAATGTAATTGGATCTGAGTTTATCGGCGAAGAAAGAACACAAAAGTTAGAACTTTCTCATCATTTTCTAAGATCTTTGAAGAATAATAACATTTTTCTCTTCAAGTTTTACTTTTAAAGTAATCATGACCCATCCAAAAGATTTCATGTAATACATAAGTTTTGATTTTAATTAATTTCTATCCTAAAATATCTTAAAATTCCTTAGTAGGAAAGAGCTTTTCTTTTTAAAGGTTAGACAGGTTGGTTTATAAGTTTGGAATTTGAGAAATTGAAATGGGAATGGGGAAAGTACAAGCTAGAAGTGGAAACACATAATGATACAACAATGTCACCAGTACTTTAAAAATGTCCTGCTGCTTCCTTTTTGGGTCATTGCCAACATTTCTTAAGTTTTTATGTAAAATAAGAATCTTTGGCAACATATTTAGCTTTCAAGAAAATTGTGGAAAAGCCAAGGCTAAGTCTTTATGATTCGAGAAAAGTAAAATGACTACTGATTTGAATTATGTTATGTTTGTTTTGTAAATCCATTATCTTTATCAGAAAAAAATCATGCTGCTTGAACCGTATTTCCTTATTTTAGTTTAAGAGATCCAAAGCCCCTTTCTGTCTAGATTTAGCTATGATTACTGTGGCAGGGGCTCACTTTGTGTCGGGATTTACACAGATCTCCCAGAAGAGCAAAGAAGCATAAGCTATTGAATTCTTTCAAGGCCTTGTGATGTGAGGAGAGACCAACAGCATTTTGCTTGATGTGCGGCAGGGATGGGAGGGCAGTGTGCACTGCGCATGTGACAGCCTCCTTCGTGACTGCTTTAGCTTTATGCACACCGGGGTCAAGCACTGCGCAGCCCTTCCATTCAGGGCTTTCCTTTCATTTCAGGGAGCTCTTCAGTGTATAAGCTACACTCAGTAGGCTCAGAATTCAAAAGAACATACACTTATAATTTCCACTAAAAGGGAATGTAGAGAGAATAGAAAGGAATTCTTTTCAAAAATGTTCTAATGCCCAGGAAATCTGAGCTCTGTATGTCACTGTGTGGCCCTGGGTTTCTGCTTTCATCCTAAGACTTAAAGTCTCTGAGGTATGAGTTTGGGCTGGACCTATCATCCAGGTACCCATGCTTTCTGTGGAGTGTATCCAAGAATTCATAGATCTTCTTTCTCACCCAGATCCTTACAAATGCACCTACATACCATAGCACTAAATTTATTTTATAAGCAGAGTCTTCCATTTAAAATGAAAAATTAGTACAAGATTAATCTTCTAGTGGATAATGTATCATTGTAAGGGTTTTAATGTAAATTGTATCATATCAACAAATTACCTCAAATCTTTAAATAAAATCCATGCTTTGGATTAATGAGCTCAGTTACTTGTGGCTAAGTCCAGTACAGCGTAGAGCCTTGCACGCAGAATTCCATTGAGGAATGGCTGAGAATGGTGGCAAAGCTGGGAAGGAGCATCACTGTCATTCTCAGGTAGGGCTCAGATTTTGCCATCTTGTGTTAGGATTTACACAGATCTCCCAGAAGAGCAAAGAAGCATAGGCTATTGAATTATTTCAAGGTCTTGTGGTGTGAGGAGAGACCAAAAACAATGGTGATGTTCCATAACTGCATTGTTTGATGAGTAGCTACAAGTAGGAGTAAAATAAATATTCATACAGTAGCAGTAGCTAGTGATGGCTGGAAGAAAGTATTTATATGACAATTGCTTAGCAACTTGCTATGAATGAGATGACTAATGAAAACTGAGTAACAATTCAATATTCTAGGAGTGAAGAAACCTAAATAATGGCCTATAAATCATAGAGCTAGTTGCGAATTGCTGGAGAATCTGGACCTTTTCTAACTGCTATGACTTCTTAATGTATAGCAGATTGAAAGTACTAAGTAAATGCTTGTTGAACAAATAACTGAGAAACATCTCATGTTTCAGACTACTATTATTTCTCTTTGTAACAGATTTACATGAAAAAAAAAAAATGTTCTTGGTTCCACTGCTGTCTCTGGAACTACCAGGCCTGGAAGCCCCAAGTTTATTACGTCTATGCATTCTATGTCTGTTCTCATGAATTCTTTCTGAGGTCTATATTCATATATCTGAATTAGCTTTACTTTTATCTCATTTAGATTTTTTTGATTTCCTTGTTGGATAGTTATACTAACCTTTTAGTTATTAAATAAAATTGACGGAAGGCTATTGTTTTGGACTGAGCTCCTACACTGGGACCCAACAGAACAGAATTAGGCTAGATGCCACCCAATTAAAGAAAACTTAGAAAAGAAAAATTAGAACTTAGAAAATGGCCTATTTTCTAAAACACATGAGATTCACAGCAACTAGCCCAAACTGGTTCAGTCAAAGAGAAGCTTCCTGTTAAGGAAGACCCCTTTCCTTTGAGACAAGCAACTTTAAAATGACTTTTGTTTCTCATTTCTGTTTTTTTTTTCAGCCTTTTACCTATAAAGCCTACCTCCTCTGCTTACTCATCAGAACTGTATTCACTTTTATAGATGGGATGTCGCCTGATTCATAAATTCTGCTGATTAGATCTTGAAAGTCAATTTGTTGAACTTGTTCTTTGGCAGAGCTGATTGCTTTACTTTTAGACATTTCCTAGTCCAGCGTTCTAGGCTAGCATTGCTGCACTACTCCTCATGTGTGCTGCTCTTTGCACTACAGGCTTTATCGATGGTCTATGATACATCAAATCCAGTTGATTTCTTTCCTTGTTATAGAGAACTTTCCTATTGTCATCTAACCCAATGTTCAGGGCTTATCTACAAAGCCACTGACATAACCAGTGAACTAAGCAACTGCACTGAAGATGGCAATTTGTAATAGTAGGTTCATGCTTGGAGT
>NDGM011226639.1:6607-23604 GCA_002564305.1 Octomys mimax | reverse complement strand
TGTGCCTGGAGGGGGCAAGGTGGAGTAGGGGGGAGAGGAATTCCTACTCAGCGGGTGGGATGGAGGAGGTGCTGCGGAGTGGTGTGGGGCATCCCAAGGGGGTGAGAATGGGTCTGGCCCACACTGCGCCTGTGCTGGGCCTGGGTCCACTGGCTCAGGGTAGCAGGAAGATCTCCCACACACTCACCAGACCTGGGCTGGGACTGGGTCTGGTGGTTCCTGGAACGGGGCAGAAATTCCCACTTTGCGGGCGGGGTCGGGGAGGAGCTGTGGCGCTGTAGGGGGCATCTGAAGGGGGTGGGAGAGGGTCTGGCCCATGCTGCGCCTGGGCTGGGACTGGTCCCGCCGGTGCAGAGTAGCAGGAAACTCTCCCACAAGCTCACTGGACCTGGGCTAGAACTGGGTCTCTATTTTTTTATTTTAGTACACTGAGGATTAAATCCAGAGCACCATGCATATTAGGCAAATGATCTACCACTGATACCTAAACAGCAACTTTTAAAATCTTACTTTAAGGCAGCATTTCACCAGGTTTCCCAGGTCACTCAAATCTGTGGTTGTCTTGCCTTATCACCCTGAGAAATTAGGATTACAAGTGTTTACAACATTATCAGTTTCACTTATAGAATTTTAACCTCCATATTCAAAAGACCGTTTTCAATAAGCTTAGGAGCAGAGAGAGGCAAGGTTTCTGTCATCAGAAACATCAGCTTCCAGCAGTTATGTATATGTTTCAATAACAAAACATTATAAACAAAGCATAGATTCATATTATAGTCATCAGATAATAAAAATTAACATGGATATTACTAGTAGCTTATAAAATGTATTGGTACTTAATGTCAATAATACTAATACATATTGCTTTAAAAGGAAATGGCAAAATGAGAATTTTTACTAAGAAACTTGCTCAAAAATACAAAACACATGGAAAAAACTGCCACATAAGGCAAAACATATGTCCTGAACTTGGCAAATATATCTTTAGAGGTTTTTGAAATTTAAGCTTAAAGAGGGAGTAAGGTTGACTTGATGATAGCATGTAATGTCACACTAACTTTAGTGTAAACTGGACTTATCAATGGGGTGTCATGACATTGGGACAAATAGTCTATCTGTATCTGAGAGAGTATTCTGTTTAACGTTTGAATCTAGAGAGCACAGTGGAAGCTTTCCCACACACTTGCCAGGCCTGAGCTTCTAAATTTCTGTGTAAAAATATGTAATAGTTTATTCCTATTTGTTTAAATATTTTTTATTTTTTATTCTTTTTCTTTTTTTTCTTCACATTCTGTAGGGATTTAAAGTTTAACATATCAATACTTGATGGAAAGTATCTGATCAATGTTATGTATAAGATGTTTGATAATCAGATAAATAGCGAGGTTAAACTCAACTGCCTATATTACAGGGTAATAATATCATTAAGCTTCTCTTCTGGAGAGTTAAAAATAAGTTTGCAGACCAAAAATTAGAGGAAAAGAAGGGCTGCAAGTATAGCCAACATTATGGCCCTAGCCTTTCAAGGTCAGTGAAGACTCAGGACATAAGAAAACCTGTACTGTAACAGTCTGTAACTTAGTGATGCCCCAAAATTTCTGATTAAGGAGATTATGAGGCCACAGAGGAAAGTGATTGATCATATAGAGTGTGCCTAAGGAGAATCACATAGAGAGGAAACATTCTCTCAGGCTTTCAAAGAGAGAAAATTGGTCAAGCAATGGCCGTGACTCCACATGACTGACACTGACAAAGGATCTACAAACTGCGGTAAAGGGTTTCAGGGTAAATCCTGAGGGGATTTGACTGACCTTGACAAATACAAAAGTTACAATTCTTGTTATATATGTCTTGCTTTATCGTGGTCTTAACCATCCAGCAGAAAAGTATAAAAACAAGGCATAAAAGTAAAGCCATATTAATATGCTGAGCTGTAAAAGGCTAAAGTCAACAACTTCTGATATTGTCAGTCCTATGCATAACCCACTACTATTATAGACTACTGAACTATATTGGAATATTTTGCTGAATTCACAGACCTAGAATATTTAAATGACAACGGAATACCCATCTCAGTCAAAACCAAACAAAAAGGGGGATACAAATGAAGGTCCATTTTGTATCTCTGTATACAAAATAGTTAGGCTAGATATATAGCTACTTTCTCTTAATTCAATGAAAAGAAAGATTGTACTAGTAGTGTTTGGACAGGATATCACGTCTGCATCTTATACTCTGAATAATCACTAAGAAGACAACAATATGCAATGTATTAATTATTGAAACTGTCATAATAATTGGTTTTGAAACTGTCTCACTGCTATTTGTTTCTCAATAAAATTAATTTAAAAAAAGAAAAAAATAGCACAGTGACCACCAGTGAGGGTGGTCCTGATCCAAATGACCAGAGGGCTGGATAGAGCAAAATTTAGAGAAAATTTTAGTTCTCTCTAATTGTCTTTAAGCTGAAACATCTTCTTTCCCTATTTTCAAATACAAACCACAACTAGCTCTTACAATTAGTGCTCTTGTTTCTCAGATCTTCATACATGGACTGGAACCTTGCCATTCTCTCTCCTGATCTCTAGATTTCTCATTGTACATCAGGGGATATTTCAGTGCTGCGTGATCCACAATCTTGCAATGCCCATGGAGGTAGAGATTCTCTTTCCCTAGAGAACTGGGACCAAAACCCATAGGCACTGCTTTTTATCCTCACCATCTGTCCAATCACATTTGAACATTGCAATTTTGTGAGCATATATTCCAAAGCATAAAAAGAATAACAGCCACAACAACAAAATAACAACAAAGTTTATCCCAAGTTCATCATATTATAATTTGGTATTTTCAAACCTATGAGATACAATATAAACAAATAGTAGCCTATTTCATAGCACATTATTATGGATAATAATTTCAAAAATACATTGAGAATTTTTGAATATTGGAAAGGAAAATAAGAGAATTACCTGTTTGTTATCTTTCATGAGAAATGTTCCCATGAAAAGGAAATCCAACATGCCCAAAGTCATAGTTAATGTCAAAGCTGAGATAATTGTACTAATAAGAGAATATCACTTATAGGTGACATTAACATTTGATTATTACTGAGCAAGTATGGCAGGCATACTTATGATTACCTTGCCTTTCCAACTGACAAAACAGTTTGTAAAGTTAAGCAATGTGCTATGAAGGCCATAGACCAATGGTTAACTCAGGTTCAAAGCTCACTGCATTTGATGGAGGGTAGAGGGAGAGCAGGGAAAGAGGACTAAAAAACCATCATGGTGTATGTGAGTATGCCAATTCTCCATGTGGATTGTGGTCAACGTGTAGTGCAAAGCTGTAGTACTAGTAAAAATTTTAAATTAAATGGAAGAAATTAAAACTTCTGAATACTTATATTGTATAATAGTTTTATTACAGTACATTATGATTTTGTTTGTAGTACGAAATGATTTTGTTTCATGTGGGGAAATGTTACATGAGCATGACACATCTTAATTACTTTTCCTGTTCCCTTTTCCTTTTACTCCATCCCTGCTCTATTCACTCCTGATTACCTCCCTTTTTAAAAAATATTTTTGAACACCTTTGCAGCACACAATGTTTACATTCCTGTCGAGATATATATATATATATATATATATATATATATATATATATACATAAATATAATCTTCACTCCTTTTTTCATCTCCTGTCTCTCCTCTCCTTCTTCCCTTCTTCTGAGGATCTTTTTAGATAAAAGTGAACTATTTGTGTGTAGAGCAGTTTCCCAAGTTTGATGAACTTAAACTCATTTGGATGTTTTATTAAAACTGCACCCTACCTGATAGCTGGTATGTATGATACAGAGTAACCCTCCAGCAAAAGAACTGTAATAATAAATATATTTTGGGTAATTTTAATGTGCAACTCCAGTTGCAATTCATATTTGGTTGACTATGTCATTGTTCACCTCTTTTACTATTTAAGGAAAAGAAAGCAGTGAACACCGGGCCACATTTCAGCTTCACAAAGCACACACTTTCTTTCTCCTTCACACTGGAATTGAATTTTAGCAAGCAGAAGACAATGGGACAAAAGAGTGAGCTCTGTGAGGGGAGATGTCTTGAAAGATATCTTAAATGCCTCTCAGAGAGAAAATGAAGAGTTATTTAAATCAGAAATCAAGAAATAAATCTCTTTTACAATAGCAACAAAGAATATAAAAACTGAATATTCAGCAATATATTTAACCAATGAGGTAAAATAACTCTATACTGAAACTTGTAAAGCATTGATGAAAGAAATTGTAAATGACAGAAAGCAGTGAAAATACCACGCATAATCATGGATTAGAAGAATCAATAATATTAAAATGTCCATACCACCCAAAGCAATGTAAATATTCAGGATAATATCTTTCAAAATACTGACATTCTTCACAAAACTGGAAAAATAATTCTGAAATCTGTATGAAACAACAAAATCCCTGTGTAGCCAAAAATCTGTTGAGTAAGAGACAAAACAAGAGGCATTTCTCTCTCTTACTTAAAAATTTTCTACAAAGCAGTTGTAGCCAAGATACCATAATATGAACTTAAAAAGAGACTATTAGAATACAATAAAGAGGCTAGAAATAAACCTGCACATCTACAGCTGTTTCTGTTTTTTTACAAAGATATTGGAAAAAGACAATCCTTTGGACAAGTTGTGTTGAAGAAATTGGGCATTTATGTGCAGAAGAATAAAGCAACTCTTGTCTCTAACAAGTTATAAAATTAACTCAAAATGGTTAAAGACCTCTAACTGAAAATACTAGAAGAAAATATGTGTGAAATTCTTTAAGATATTGGAACATACAAGAATTAAAAGAAAAACCCTCAAAGCAGAAAATGTAATAACAAAAATAGACAAAAATGACAGTGCCAGGCTATAGAACTTCTGTGCAGCCAATCAATCATTGACTAGGATGCAATACAATCTATACAATGAGAGAAAACATTTGAAAACTAGACATCTAACAAGTGGTTAATCACAATAGTTCAGAAATTTTAAAAGCTAAAAGCCAAAACTGAGACTGGGTGTGGTGGTATGTGTCTGTGATCCCAGCACTTGGGAGGCTGTAACCAGGAGGATCACTATGAGTATGATTTATGTAATAAGACCTTGTACTAAATACATAAAAAATATAAATAAAAGCCAAAATTGCCTTATTTTAAAATGAATGACAGATCTCAGACATTTACGAAAGATATACAAAAGAGCAACAGGTATATGACATAATATTCAACGTCACTAATCACCAGGAAGAAGCTTATCAAAACAGCAGTGCAGTATCTTCTCAACCCAGTAAGAATAGCTGTTTTCAAAAGCCTGAACACCATAAGTACTGGTGAGGATGCAGAGAAATGTGAGCCCAGATACAGTCTTGGTGGGAACTTAGTTCAGCCGTTATGGGAAATAGTGTAAAGGTTCCTAAAAACTATTAAAAACAAAACTACTTTATGATGCAGTAATCTCAGTACTTGGTGTATTCCCCAGAATCAGTATACTTGCAGCAGCACTATTCACAAAGGCTCAGAAATGAAACCAAGCTAGGTGCTGCAGCTCATGCCTGTGATCCTAGCACTTAGGAGTGGGAGGCAGCAGGTGCTTAAGTACAAATGCAACCTGCCTAAAGAAGAAAGAGAGGCACAGGAAAGAAATGTTGGAGATGCTGTGGGGGAAAAGGAACCCTTCTCCACTGCTATTGGGAATGTAGACTGGTACAACCACTATGGAAAACAGTGTGGAGACTCCTCAAAAACTAGGACTGGAAATCCCAATCAACTCAGTTATTCTCATTCTGGGTATTTTCTCAAAAGAATTTAAAACATCATACCACAATGATATATGCACACCCATGTTTATAGAAGCACAATTTATCATAGACAAATCTTGGAAACAGCCAAAACACTCATCACCTGAGGAATGGATGTAAGAGATGTGATATTTTTATACGGTGGAGTACTACTCAGATATAAAGAAAAACAAACTTGAAGACTTTATAGGTAAGTGGATGCAACTAGAGGTTATACTCATAAGTGAAATAAATCAGAGCCACATGTGTAAACATTGTACTGTCTCCCTACTGTAAGAACCTTAAAGAATAAAACCTGAAAGATATAGTGGATATTGTAAAACAGAAAGAAACTGAACTTAAGGATTAAATAATAAGGAGGAGAGAAAGGAGAAAACAGGAAAAAAGGAAGAGAGAAATATGCAAGTATATATAAAGGATAGATGAGATGATTATACAAACAATTTCCATCAGGTTTTTTTTTTCAATAGCAGTTAATGTTCAGAATTTTCACCTTGACTAACTCTATATGCTAGTATCTGTGATCTAAGCAACTACATCAAGGACAGCAATGTGTAATACAGAACCCATGGTTGAATAGCTCTCATAGTGGTCCTCTAAATGTGTACCATTTCTAATGTCTTATAAATTAAAATAAGTTTTTTGGCCAGCCAGATTGCCCAGCAGACTAAAGCGCCTGCTTAGGTTGAGCACAATGGTTGGAGTTGGATCCCTGGTATGCTGTGCTGGCCCCGCCCCAGGAGTGTGCTGAGATGGAGATTGAGACTGGGCATGGTGGTGCCTGCCTGTAACCCCAGGATTTGAGAGACTGAAAACAATAATGAGTCCAATCTGTGTACTGAGACCCTGCAGACCCTGTAGACCCTGTAACAGATACATAAAAATAGAAGAAAAAAAATAATTTTTTTAAAAAAAGACAAGAAAAAAAAATAAGATATCTTGAAAGTAAGCAATTAATAGTCAATTATATGTCCACTCTTGAATAACTATGTCTGTTCATCTGAATAACAGATTTGATGACAAAATAGATAATATAACAATTTTTAATTAACTACTCTTTTTTGAAAATCTATAATGTATCTATTGTCGTATGTACTCTTTCTGACTTTTCTATTTGTTTTCTTTGTTTGTTTTTTTTCTTTTGCAGAACTGGGGATTGAACTCAGGCCCTTGTGTTTGCCAAACAAGTGCTTATTCTACTGAGCTATCTCCCCAGCCCCTCTATTTGATTTGCTTCTGTTTGTAATCTACAAAGTAAAATAAAATTGAATTAAAATAAAAGAATAAGAAAGAAACAGAAAGAAAGAAAGAGAAAATAAGTGTAATACAAATACAGGTTTTGTCATAAAAAGGATAAAATTTCTGTCACTTGTGGCAACATGGATGGAACTGGAAATCGTTGTTGTGAGTGTAATAAGCCAGACACAGAAGGCAATTGCTTACTCATGTGCATAATCTAAAATAGCTGATGTCAGAGAAAATAAGAGTTGAATGGTGGCTTCTGGAGGTTGTAGAGAGTAGGAAGAAGAGATGGTAAGAGGTACTAAAGAAGTTACAGAGTAGTGAAGAAGCGTGGGTGTGTCACTGAACAGTGACTACAGTGAGCAATAATATGCCAGGTAGTTAGAAGGCAAATAAAAGGATTTCTAAATTTTCTCCATAAGGAAACAAGAAATGTCTCAGGAGATATGCAACTGATTTAAATACTGCAGTAATATATGAATGTGTAGAATTACCATGACTTTATGTATTAATTAAAAATCAACTTTTTAAAAAAGTGGCTATCACTTAGAAAAATATTAACCCACCAATGATTTAAATAATATTAAAAGTAACATCAACAATGTTTCAAATGTTTAAACCAAGTTGGACAAGTTGTGTTACTACAGTAGCAGGCTGACCTATTTTCTCTATTTTATTTCCTTCATGTGACAGAATTCAATGCCTTCAACATTTAACATGTGACTTTCCATCCCTACTACTGTAGTAGGTGCAGGACATCTGCATTAATAGTATGTTTACTATGTGGTTTGCCTTAGCCAGCAGACTTTATGGAATAAATTCATGCTACCATAAGCTGTAAGTATAACTGAGGGCTCTGATTGGCTATTTGTCTGCAAAAATTTTAAATGTTTTGTTCTAAGAAGTCACTTAGTTGCCTTAGTGAGAGATATGTGTGAGAAATCTGAACCCAACATACCCACACATGTCTTAGGAGTCCACGTTGACCCACAGAACTGTGTTTAAAACATAAATGTCTACTGTTATAAGCCATAGAGTTCTGAAGGATTTTGTTTTGTAGTATTAGGAGATATAGGAGGAAATCTATGTAGTACAATGATATGTAAACAAAAATCACTGTGTTACCTGTTAGGCTTTTTTCATTTATCAATATCTATAACAATCTAGTTGTTCTCAATATTTTTGGATTCCTGAATAAATTGTTAGAGAATGGAAATCCTCTTCTTAATATGGAATTGCAAAAACAAAACTAGATATGTCAATCAAATAGGTTAATCCAGCTAGTTTAAATCTAGATAAAGTGCATCTAAACTCAGATAATGTGAAAATTTCCATCTCTGAGGAACAATAGAGATGCAATATGAATGGTGACACCTAACTGTGCTTCATATAGAGCTCTGTCAACTTTCTTCTGAGATGACAATTTTGCTTTCTAATAAGTACATTTTTTTGGAAATAAAATGTATTCATATCCCATATTCCTTTATTTTATTCTCAATTATTTTAAGACAGCAAGAACAGTCATCAGTGGCAAATAGCAGCTCACTCTCAAATATTGATCTAATGCTTTCTTTGCATCAGCCACTGTGTTAAATCCTAGGCAAAGAGAGGAAAGTGAGACCCCATTGTGAGCAAAGCAAATATATGCATATTAATAGTCAACTCTTGTTATTTGCAGTAATTTGTTTCTGTAAAGTTGCCAAGAACACTAAACTAGTAAAAATTGAGACTTGCTCTTACCCAACTCTGATAACATTGATACTGACTGATCAATATATAACTCTTCCATGTGTGTTTCTGAAAGATGCCTATTATTTTAACTTAACTCATAGCCAAGAACACTGTAACTCATGCCTGACAAAAACTTATGTAACATGTAATGCTTTGTCTTTGAGCCATGCCACAACTTTATTTGGCTTGGAAACGCTAGGGAGTTGTTCAACACATTTGTGAACCATTTTAAACTTTCGAATTACCAACGAAAGTTACAAAAACTTGAAAGGTGGAAGACTGAGTACACCCTAAAAATGATGGCTGTTGACAATGTAAGAGCCAAAACAGAAAACCAGAAGGCTATCTTAATCCTCAGCTGGAAGCAAGTATGATGAGAGACTCCAATGTTTCAGTCTTCTGTGCATTTTCAAAACACAGCAGTAACTGATTGTGGGTATGAAAAATAAACTTTAATAAATAAGTTAATTTTCAAATAGGGATTCATGAATAGAAACATAGACATAATGATAAGGGCTTTGTATGTGCCTAAATTTCAGTGTCCCATGATCATAGCAGACAGATGTGAACTTCAAGTTATGTGAGAAAAGTAATTGGAATCTGTATAAATGGAAGAAGGAGCACTGTGCCTGTGGTTGTCGAAATAAGCTGACGTAAGATGCGACATGGTGTTTGAGACCCTGGGAACACAGTGGGAGGTTTTAGTGGTAAAAACCACAAGTTGAGCTTTGTGAACACTGAGTGGGAGGTATTTAAAACTCTGAGGTCTGAGATCAGCAAACCTATTGTGTTACTAATCATGTTAGACAACTGTGGATAAACATATGTGAGGAATTATAATTTTGTGCCTATGTATAAGAGTTGATTTATATGGTTTGTAGATACACCTCTTTCCCCTATAACTTTCTATATCCATTGACCCTGAGAAGTAGAAAATCATGTTTGTCGGTGACCTCAGTGTATTCCATATCACCAAATCCATGTGTGATACAAATTTCAAACAAGTATACACTAGTATTCCCCAGGAGAAAGTCTTACTACATGTGTTTCTTCCTTTTATTTTATACTTTCAGGATTAAAGAAAAATTAATAATTTTAATTATTAAACATTTAGGGGCTGGGGAGATAGCTCAGTAGAATAAGTGCTTGCTTGGCAAGGACAAGGGCCTGAGTCAACCCCTGGTTCGGCAAAACAAACAAACAAACAAACAAAAAGTTTAGTAATACTTAAAGAGCCATTACCCCCATGGAAAGAGTCATCCCCAACTAAAATCTTAATTTGGGGACCTATCATCATCTCAGTTATACCTTATAGATTCATCAAACTAATAGTATTTTTCATTTTTAATAACAGAATATGCATAAGCAAATACAAATAAAGGAAATACAAATGTCAACCTCAACAAGTAGGTAAGCAGGAAAGAATTATCCCAGAACTCAATGGCCTTTCTCATCCAGAGACAATGAATCATACAGCGTGGTTAGTGTGGTTTCCTTCCTCAGATCTAAGTCCATTAGCAAATGATGATGAGTATTTCTTGTGTCTGTTTATTGATGTGAAAAAGTTGCAAATCTGAGAGCTTTAAATGATCAGATAATCAATGCAAATTTCCCTAGCAAAGAGCTTGTTCACAGGGCTTTCCCTATTGAAAGCTATTTTAGGTTTAGGCACTAACATATCTATTGTAGTATTGTGTTCCTTCACTTATTATTCTGAAAATATTTTTGTCAGCATTATTATGTATCTGGCACTACTTAATACGCTTTGGGTATATGATTTTAAAAAATGACACAAGTTATTACTCCCGAGGGCTTTATATTAATTGGAGGTGGAAGATTATAGCTAGTAAGCATAATGACTAAGTAAAATGCTGCAACAGGTTAGAAGGTGATAAGTACTGTTGAAAAGAAAGGAAAGAGTAGAGAGACAGGGAATTTGGGAGCATGTGCTTCAAATATTAAAATTGGTGGTTACTGAGGATAGTATTTTGAGCCAATATAGAATGAGGAGTTAAGCCATGATCAGATTGAGAACTTTCTAAAAAATAGAAGAGTTGGAAGTATCAGTGTAAAGTGAGCCACTCCTTAGCTTTGAGGAAACAATGGGAAGATCAAGCCTGTTGTTATTAGTTTCCAATTACTGGAACAAAATACCTGAGAAAGTTAACTTAACCCACAGAGCGTAACAAACTTCTTGTTGTGTCTCATAAACATGGGTGTCTCAAACCAATGTTTATCACTAGAACACTCCTATTGATGATTTATGGATTCTAATTTTATTATATTAAACAAAGAATACTTCACAGGAAAAATATCACAAAATGAAACATTGCAGTTTTAAAATTTATTGAGTGTTTATAAGAAAAGCACCAACATGTTCAACATTGACTTGTTTGTGTGTATGTCTCAAGCAAAAAAAACAAAAATTACAGAAATAAATTCTTATATAAACTACAATGAAAATTTTCATTGAACTTTATTAAAAAAGTCTTTGCTTCACTTTTTACACCTTAGGAAGACTTCCCACATGATGACAGTACACTCTATGCACACGTACCACCAACACTGACAGCACACGTACTTCGTTTCCTTGGTCTTTTCGTTAAGCTATACTTGACATCTCTCTGGTCTTGTTATTTTGTCAGAAGACTCTTATTACACTTTATGATGGTTAGTTAACAGGGACATACAATTTCACTAAAGAAATTTTTAATATGAATTGTGCATTTAGAATAGTCATTGCCATTTTCACATCAGCAGCACATGCTTACAAGAACCTAAGACAACATCAGAAGTAAAAGCCTACATGGTCTACCATGTAAACATAAACAAAAATGTACTACAGCAATAATCTTTGCTTTAACTGTCACAACAACAGCAGTTTTAGCATATGACAACTGTATGTTCCATGCACATGTCTCACAGTGAAAGCACATGTGCTTAGCTTTCCTTTCCTATATGGCATATCATTCAATGGCTACCTCTCTTTTCTCCCTGTTTTGTCAGAAGCTTAATACTGTGTTGCACAATGTGCAATTAGCAAGAAAATAACTTGTCTATTAAATAAATATCAAATGTGTCATGAGTGGTTGTTATACACATCAACATTTTCATGTCAGCTCTGTTTGCTTATTAAAACCTAAGAGATAGTATCATAGGGACTGCAGAGATAGATCAACAATCTAATCACTTGCCTGGAAAGTGCAAGGACCAGGTCCCATCTCTGGTACCACTTGCCATTCTAGCCCAGCCTGGGGCACACAGTGGTGGTCTCACTGGGCATGGGGGTACAAACTTTTAATCTCAATGGCTGAAACAGGAGGATCACTGTGAGTCTGAGTTGCATAATGAGATAGTGTCAGAAATAAAAATATCTGTGAACTACATTGTAAACACAAAATTCTTACACAGAAATGACCTTTGCTTTAACTGTCACACCTAAGGCAGTCTTCACATATGAAAAGTAAACATACTATACAAAAGTATCATTTACACTAATAATGCATTATGTGTTGTTTTCCTGTCCTTTATTGGAGAACACAAATGACATCTGTTTGGTTTTCCTCTTGTGGTACTAGATCTTCAAGATGCTGTGTCTGCCCATTTACTTGTCAGCTCACTACTGTGATCATTTTTGTGTAGTTTCCTTGGCAGAAACATTGTGCTTTTCTCAGCTGTAAATGATCTCTTATAAGTTCCACTCCCAATGGTCTAAGGATATTTTCCCATGCTATTATATAGTTGTTATTCACCATGTAAACTATCAAAATATTTACGCCACCCAAGTTTAGGATAGAGTAAAACATAACTGACATTGTTTGAAGTGACATCATAGTTGCACTATAATTCAACATTTGCTCCACTTTTGCTTGTGTTATAAAAAGTTTCCATCTCAGGAAACATTTTGAAGCTTACCTATAAATATTTCCTTCATGGTGCAGTGTTGACGTCATTAGTGTCAACTTCTTTTTCTTTGTCATACACGAGGTCAATACAAATCTTTCTAAAAACCAAAAATTGTACCATATAATTTTATGTTTTGAAATTGCAACATTTCTTTTGGAATTTCTACTTTGTTCCTGTGTACAGTCCTAGACAAATGAACTTGTGTTCTACTAGCAAATGTAATATCAATTTGAAACATAAACCAATTGTCAAATGTCATATTCTGATTAGTTTGTGAAACAATAACAGCAATTCTGTTCAGGGCATTGTTCAGTTTATTACTATATGAATAAGAACCTGGTAGCTGAGTTCTAAAATAAATTTCTGAATTGAAAGCATAAGACTCTGCATCTGCAAGGACATAAATTTTTATGCCACGTTTTGACTGATTTCTTTTCTATAGTCTTTTACATTCGTATGATCACCATGAGAAATCCCTGCTAAGCGCAGAAGACCTGTTAATACTCTCAGTTCAGCTAATGAGGTATCATAATAAGTACATATTTGAATATGGCTTTGTGCATACAGATTACCGTTTTCTTGATCATCTGAAACAAGGAGGTCTGCATTTCCTGGGTCTGTATCAAATGATTCTTGGTCCACTTTAATGTCATGGGAAGTTCCATTCACAGGGCCAAAATGTTAAAGTCATCATCACCACCATCATCATCCATTCACATCACCCTTCTGTTATAGACACATGTATTTTACCATAATTGATCATCTTCATTATTGTTGCATGAGTAATCTGATTTCCAGCTCCATCCAAAATTTACTAATGTATTTTCTTCCTGTGACATTGTACTGAATTGGTCTACTTCTACCAGAAAAATCAAAAAAACATCCTAATACACATCTTAAGGTGATTTCAGTGTAATAAACCCTCTGGGATGCTCGATTAAACATGCAAAATGTTTTAGAACAACAATAATGACAGTGAAAATCCCATTCTGCCACTTTTGCACACATGTACATATGTTGCCTTTTATTGTACCAAGTAAGTAAATGAAAAGATTGCTTTCTGTATCACTCATGCAAAGGGGATGAGACACACATCTGGCTACTATTGCACTAAAGTCAAACTTTATAGTAGAAAATAAGGGGTGTATTTGTGCAATCTTATATTTTAAAGAGAAGGTTTATTTAATTAATTAATTAATTTATTTATTGGTGCTGGGGATTGAACACAGGGCTCCATGCTTACCATTCTACTGAGCTATTTCCCTGGGCCTTAGGAGGTTTATGTTGGCTCATCTTTTCTGCTCATGGTTTCTGAGATGTCAGTCCACAGTCACATGGTTCACTGCCTCTAGGTCTATGTTAGGAAGACATCCCATGGCAGAGGGAAGTTGCTTATCTCACAGCAGCAAGAAAGGCCACAGAGGAAAAGTGAAAGGAGCTAGAGAGAAATTCCTTCAAAGACATGGTCCAGTGGCCTGCTTCTTTTACCTGGTTCCCATGTAGGAGTCCTTCAAGCTATGGAATCAGAGCGTTAAGACACTGCTGAAGTTAGAACACCCATGTTGTACCCGCTTGGTTGGAAAATGATTTGAAGTTGTGCTCAAAACTATACTTTATAGATATACAAATGGAAGAAAGGTCTACATACTTTAGAAAAGTAACACAGTGGTAGGATTCTTAAGGTTTCAGAGGCAGAGTTGGAGAAGTAGGAAAATTATAGTGCAATGTATCCAACATTAACCATTCCCTTTAAAACAAGGTGACCACATTTTGTAAAAATGCCTAAAGTGATCACATTCTAACACTGATTAAACAGTAAGATAACGTGACTATTAGTGATTAGTAAGACCTTGTCCTCTTAAAATCTGCAAAGATTCCACAAATACAGGTGAATAAAGGACGTGGATTATGGTATGGCATCACAAAAAGTTAAATAGGCATTGACTATATAACCAGTCAATTTTAGGTTGCGAAATATTCTTGGTAGGAACTGGGAGTTGAAGACTTAGGGTACAAATTTCCTTATACAAATTTCCATGAGACATCTTACACTTTTTCCTAAATTAATTACACAACAATTCCAATTTGGCAGTTGCTTCAAGAGTCAGTTTACTTCAGAACTGAGCTATAGCCTGTATATCAAATATATTGATCTAAACTTTGCACTATACTATTTAATATTCCATTGTTTTTATTTTAGGTAACACTCAAGTTTATTCATTTTTATTGGTATAGTAAAATTTCAGTATCTCATTGCTCAAAAGTACCCAGGGAAACTTTTCTAATTCTATTTGGAGTTCAATTCTAAATCTTCTTTTCTTCTGGCCTCTGTAGTGGGAGCTAATGATCTGAACTAAAGGGAAGAGACTTTCAGAAATCTTGTGCCAATGATTCAGAAAAAAAAAATGAATTAAGGAAAGGTCACCTCCAAATACCTTGATCTACCTCTTTCAAATAGGAAGTAATGCTCCCCCAAGACCCTTAACTTATTACCTTCATAGATTGGCCTTGGTGTGAGGGGCACATTGTTTTTCATTATAAAGTTTTCTGAGTCCCAGGCTTATTAGATTCATCCTCAATCCTCCGCTGACCACTGAGAGGTGACAACTCTTTCTAGATATCTCTTGACTGAAAACAGCTTACTGGGGACACAATCTGACATAAAATACACACACTGCTTTTGCCCCCTGGAGTGGTGATTTCTATTCCACTTTATGCATTCAAAGTTCTTTCTGCCCAAAAGAAAAGGATTAAGTGAATCAAAATGTGTGAAATCTTTTAGCTAACACTTAATGAAGAGTTTAAAATCCCCAGGAGTAAAGTACCATAGAAGTTGGTTACCATTATTATCTTCCTAATAAATGACTTTCCTATTTTCTTTCCCTTGTGTCATTTTTATTCCTAAGCTTCTACACATTCTTGAATTGAATTTTTAAAGGAATAAGAATGTCTGCTGTATTTTTTTTTTTAATTTAGAGAAGGAAAATCACACTACTTCTATCAATCAAGTACATATCAGAATAAATACACATTGCTGTATTTATTTGCTTTCTTATTGGCCCTGACTACAGTGCTATATTTCCTTTTTAAATGTATCCTAAGTTATTTACAACTACATTTATAGGAATCTTCTCATAGAGCTTTCAGATATATTTGCCATAATTATATGAACATAAATGGCAATCAAATGCTCATTCTTATATAGTGCTTAGCAATTAATAAATTCACATTAAAAGCTAAAATAAGCAAAAATATTGCATAGTAAAATATGAAGAATGAAAAAGATACATTTAGAATAAAATTGCAATTCACTTAAAAAGTTTGAAAATCTATTGAAAATTAACCTGTGTAATTTCTAACGAAATGATTCAGATATGTTCATTATAATGCTAAAACATTTAGCATACATAATATAATCATTTGTAAAGAGAAGCATTATAGTCTACACATAGTTTTATTATTTCACAAAATATGATGATAAAGGAGATATGTTGTTAAGTATTTACAATTTTTTGGTAACTATTGTAAAAAAAAAAAAACTACTTATGAAGGATCTAGGGTCTAGGAAAGGGTATGTGGCTTGTGTTTTATCTTTTTCTGACCTGCCATAAGTTTCATACCATACAGGTACTTGTATAACAAATGAAAAATAAACAAAATGAAAGTATATTAATGTATTTAACACAAATGTGTATGACATGAAAACATTCAGATACGGAGATTCCAAGATACAGGGAAAACTGTACTATTTATGGGCAGTCACACAGAAATTTGTATGGAGAACAAAAAATTTCTTATCTAATGGCAATTAAGGAGGGTAGACTGTAACACCTGTTTGTGCAGACAATTTCTGGTGAATGTTGCATGACATTTCTTTTCTCTAAGTATAGATCAAGGCATCCATCAAATGAGGATAGTCAAGGGAGGATGAAGGTGAAATGCAAGACAAGGGCCTTCTTAGGTTCTATATCCTGCATAAAAGGGCAAAGTTTTGCTTTTGCTGTTTTCTTAGTTGTCAGGGTGTCATGTTTTGGAATAGCATTTCTGGGGCATAACATTGGACATTATTTTCCTAGTTTTAAATTTGCATCACTGTAAGGCATTATAAAATTAAAAGCCAATTAAGAATCTAGTAGAAATGAAACTGAAACCTGACCAAGCATCCTGTTAAATAAAAAGATAAGCTTGACTTTTAATTAAAAATTTATTCTCGGGCTGGTGAGATGGCTCAGTGGTCTAAAGCACCTACTTAGAACAAGCTTAGCAA
>NDGM011226608.1:5511-16683 GCA_002564305.1 Octomys mimax | reverse complement strand
CAGGCGCAGGCTAGCAGGAAGCTCTCCGCACACTCACCGGAGCTGGGGTGCGGGTGGGTCTGGTGTACCTGGAACTCGGAAGAAAATCTCCTGAAGTTTTAAACTGGCAAAACACTTAAAACATTTGCAACTTCCATTTTTGTACTTAAATTACATAACTATTTTGACAACACCTATAAAAAAATTAAACTTTTCTTAATTTTAAAAAAATTATTTATTTGTTTATTTATTTGGTACAGGGTCTCACTATGCAGCTACACTCATGGTCATCCTCTTGTCTCAGCCTCCCCAGTGCCAGGATTACAGGTATTCACCACCATACCTGGTTTCTAGGTGGGAAGGACACTCCTGGTGTTCCATGGCCCCCATGACATGAAATATTAGGGATCAAACTTAGGCCCTTGAACTTGCCAGGCAGGTGCTTAGAGATCCAAGCTATCTTCCCAGCCCAGAAAAATTAAGCTTTTCATGACCATAAGCCACAAGATAAATTGGATATGTCTTAGAGTTATAATTATTTCATAGAATTAACTAATTATATCAACACAACAAAATACTGACAAGGTGCAGGAAACTTCAACAGAAGTCTATACATACAGTTTTCTCTCTAATAAGTTGTCAGAAATTCTTGGGCTATTCCAAAATTATTGGTGTTTACTTCTAGCAGTGATGCATAGTAGCATTTGAACAAATTACACTTGAATGTAATATAGAAAACATTAATATAGAAAATCATGATTTTATAATATATATTCTTCCTAAACCTTGTTTCATTTGTTAATAACCAGTATTTGTGCTATGTGTACGTCTTGCATTTGGTTACAATGACAGAGTGTATAATAAAGGCTTCTGCCTTTATAACACTTTCCTTTTAAAAAGACCACAAATAAGTAAACAAAAAAGCAGTCCAGATGCAACTATTAGCAAATATATTGGGTGGGGCTGAGTTTAGGTGGAGGAGTCTAAGGTGGCCCATGGAGGAAGTGTGAAATTTATGTCAAGATCGAAAGGGAATGACAGTCTTCTTTTGCTCCATTTTTTCTTGTTTTCTTTAGCTTTTCTAAATTTTTTTTTCAAATTTCATAAGTGTTATGCCTTCTGAGCTTTTATTTTGTGTTTGCATGCATTTGGATGTCTTAGTAGTTTAGTCTACTCTTTGGTGTTCCTTGGTCACTATGTATGCATACAGCCTCTTAACATTAAATAGATAATATGAAGCATGAAGAAAATGTTAAAACACAAAGGGAAATTGGAAGGAGTAAGGGAAGAGCAAAAAGTGAACAGAAGGAAAAACCGAAAACAAAATTTTCCTAAAGAAAGAGTGGAAAAGGGCTGAAAGGAGGAGAGGGAAATGGGGAGGGAAAAAAGAATCAAGATTATTATGTACAGGTACAAATTCCCTATGATTAATATGATCATTATGTGTATCTAAAGTGTACCAGTAAAATTAATTTTAAAAAATTTGCACCTTAAAAAAATAAAATAAGAGATGTTTTCCAGTTTAAATAAATCTTAAGGGCATCCATTTTTTTTCTTTAGTTTATCAAAATTTAAGTCAAAACTTTATTCATCATTAACCTAATCATCATAACTTAGTCACATATTACTGGAAAATGCTGTTTAAGATTAAAATAGGGATCAGAGGACATCTTGAATCATTCATTTGAGATTTCTTGCATGACTAGAAATCACTGGGAAAAAAATATATAGTGGTACCAGCCTTATGCCTACTGTCCCACAACAGTAACATGGCTTTTTTACTTTACTTACTTTCTATAGTTTTCTTCCCATAATCCAGGTAACAATGGAGCTGGAGATTCTCCTTGATTCCCTTGCTACTGGTGCACCATTCTGCTTTTGCCCTCTGCTATTCAACGCATGCTACTGTCATTCATCTTACGTCACCTCTGTCACACTTGATGTGACTTGTTCTTTAAGGCACTCACTTCATTCAGCATCCAAGGAACCTTCTGCCACTTTCTGTTATAAATCATTCTTTCTTGGATCTCTTAATGTAGAAGAGCAATAGGGACTCCTACAAATAAACATTCATGTTTTTGGTGATGACACCTGGTTTTGTCATATTGAATTTCATGGGTATACACATGAATATATTCTTGTACATTTATGTCTATGTATATCTTAATTCTCTCTTGATTCTAAAACACTACATCCAATAATTCTCTCAAATATCTCACTTTATTGTTTAATAGAATCTACGTAGTTACAACCATGTACAAAATTGAATTACGAATTTTCTTCTCTAAAATTTTCTTTCTTTCTTCTTTCTTTCTTTTTTCTTTCTTTCTTTCTTTCCTTCTTTCTTTCGTTCTTTCTTTCTCCTCCTCCACCTCCTCCTCCTTCTTCTTCCTTCCTTCCTTCCTTTCTTTTTCTATTTTTTCTTTCTTTTTGAGACAAGGTCTTACTTTGTTGTTTAGTCTGTCATTGAACTGATGGGGATACTCATACCTCAGTCTCTTGAGTCCTCCAAGTTCCAGGATTATAGACCACCACATCTACTCCAAACTTGTGTTATCCACAATTTTTCCTCTCTCAGTTAAGGGACTTTCATTATTTAGAGTTGCTCAGGCTAAAATCCTTTGATTGACCTTTGATTCTTTTGTTTGCATCATACTATGCCTGCAGTATAACTAACAATTTCTGGTTGTTCAATTTGCATAATGTAGCAAAATCAGGCTACATCTGACTTCTTCCATTGCGGTCTCAGTTATTCTCTTCTCATTACTGGGACAAAATACCCAGCACCCAAAATTAAGGAAGGAAAGGTTTATTTAGCACACTGTTTGTGGAGGGCTTAGTCCATACTCATCTGGCTCCAAGGCAGAGTAGCACATGGCAGAGGGCAACAGATCATGGTGGCAGAAAACAGAAAAACAGCAAGAGACAAAAGGAAGGAGTAGTAGTTTTGCCAGCACCAGTAGAGGTGGCATAGGATGAGAGCAAGTCTCTCTCCCTCAGTTGAATTGCAGTCAGGCTATCTACTACCTGCTGAGTGTAGCAGTCACACCCACAATCCCAGCATTGGATCATAAGTTAATCACAAACTCTAGAAGCCCCCCCCCCTCATGCCCCATNACTCTAGAAGCCCCCCCCCTCATGCCCCATGATTGCATGAGGCTTGGGGGGACAACTAGACACAAATGATAACAATTGCTAACAGTCCAGTTTCATTCTGCATGGAACTTAGGGTGGATTTTTGTTTCTCTTTTCTGAACTCTGAAGCCACAATATCTTTGTATAATGTATGTCAGATAATATTTGACATCTCTGTATTCACAGTCTCTAATGGGTCTGCACTTGACTCAGGGAAAATACCTGTACAGCCTTCTGCAACATGACCCAGCTATCCTTTGGAGTCCACCTCCTAGCTCCCTATTTTCTCCCACTTATTGTGAATCAATCACACCCAAAACTAGAATCTTTTTTTTTAAGAACTGGGGATTGAACTCATGACCTTGCACTTGCTAAGCAAGCACTTATTCTACTGAGCTATCTCCCCAGCCCCCAAAACTAAAATCTTCACTGTCTCTTTCTTCTCTCTGAGAGTACACGTCCAAGATTTCCACAGAGATAATCCCCAACCTTCTTCATGTTTTTGCGTAAATTATACCCAAGTAAGGCCAATCCTATCCATTTGTTTAACTGGTGCTTAAGTGCCATCTAGAATCCCTAATTCCATTGCTTGGCACTTACTTTTCTTTTCCCTAACATTTGTCATCTTCAAAAATAATCTATCATTAGCATATTTATAATGTGTGTTACTTATCACCTGATTCCCTTGTCCAGAAGTACAAAGTTTTTTGTTTTGTTAATTGACATGGTCCAGGACCAAACATAGTACCTACCATATAGAATGTTATCATGAATAGCCATTCATTTGAGTTAAATATGAGACAAAGCGAAACAGTATAGTGAATGTGTTTTAAAAATGGGACGTGAATAGAATATTCCAGGGTATTGGATAAACAAAGGTATTTTGTTTGTTTTCTGCCTAGAAGCATTGAGTAAAATTTTGAGAAAAGCTAGAATATGCATGGAGTCTAACAAGCAAGTGTTTTACAAAGTGGTGATGATAGCGAAGGATGTTTCATAATATGAAGAAGAGATTCTTCAAACAGTAGGTTAGAAAAAAATGAACAAAATGTAGGTAAGAATGCTATAGGAATGATATCAGGACCTCCAAATGATATAGGGAAAAGATTATAAATCCCAATCTGCAAAATGTCAGATACACTGAATTTGTGTTCCCCAAAATTGAAGAATGAATTCTGAGGAACAATGGAGATTAAGAGTAGGAAATTTTACTGGGGCAGAGACAGCCTCTGCCTAAGGGATAGGAGGAGATCCAGAAAGTGGGTTGCCAATGAGGTCCTTTCTCAAAGGGATTTTTGTACAGCAAAATCACAAGGTGAGTACTAAATCACAAAGAGCCAAAGGTGAGACAAAACTATGAGCAATGAACAAGACTACAGTGCAGTCACATAGGTACTATTGCTCCAATGGTGAAACAAGCCCTGTGTTAAATGAGCATGAAAAGAAAAAGTACATTATAAGACAGAATGAGTCAAGAAGATCTTGGTGGTAGAGTGCTTGCCTAGCATGTGTGAGACCCTGGGTTTAACCCCCAGTACTGTAAAGTAAAATATAAACCATCATTGTTTATCCTTCCTGGAAGTATGGAGGTGTAGTTATTTCGTCTTTGTTTTGGGGATTGGCCTTCAAGGAATGTGTTCCACCCACAATTGTAATGTGTTTTCATCTTCTGCACTGGCTTCCCCTACAGCCCTCGACTCATTATAATATTTTTACCTACTTATATATTTTGGGTTGACTAGAATGTAGCTGTGAGAAGTATGAAAACTGAGATAGAAAGCTAGAAAAATGAACAGGATTCATAGGCAATTGGCATTATCATGATAAGCAAAGTTTAGACACTATCATATCAGCAATATGGATGTCAGTGGAGATTTTAACCATAGAAAGGATACACTTGACTGGAAAAATGTACTGTAGTGGAAAATAAAAGGGAAACAAGGTTCGTATTAAGGAATGCAGTTGGAGTTTATTGGGGGAGAGATTGTGAGGAACTCAATAATACAATGTTATAGAATATTTAAAAGACAAAAACAAACATGGTAGATATAGTCAGAAAAATAAGAATGAACAAATATTAATAATTGAATGAAACTGTGAGAAAGGATGATATAAGTATAGATGATACTGTTTTTGTTTTGAATAAGTAGAATAAAGAATTGATAGTAGTGAAGATATATCTTTGATTTCAAAGCATATTCAAGAGATCCAGGAAACATCTTAGAAATATGTAACAGTGGTTCAGAAGCACAGTTTAAGCCAAAACTGTGTATTTGTAACTTTTAGGGTTAATAAGAATGCCTCTCAAAATCTGACCACTGAGTTAGAATACATGAAAAGAAGCACACAATGTTAGATGAAAATATTCAAAGAGATTGAGGGAAGGATATCATAATGCACTTAGGGGAAGTAGACTTAACATGTAAACAGCAGAAAAATAAGAGTAATTGAGGTGGAAGGCAAAAGTTCTTCCACCAGATGCTTGGTAAGTCAAGCTCAAGTGATGACAAGCTTTATTCTTTGAATAAAGAATAATAGATCAAGATCATTAGAGTGTAAGAAAGGAAAGGCTGGCGAGGTCAGAAAGTATGAGTCACTGAAATGAATACTTATGTATGAAAGAACAATGGCAAGAGTTTGTGTCATGAGGAAGACCTACACAACCAAAATGCATTAAGATTGTGAATGCAGAATGCACAAGTAAAGGGAGCGAAAGATATGATTTATTTCTGTGTAAACCCTTTGGCAGATGAAAGGAGAAGCATTAAATTTGGATTAATGTTCCAAAAAGCATTTTAAATGGTGGTTCCCAAAAGGGATGTAAGATCATTTAGTAAGTCAGATGTATGAGAAAAATAAATGAACTACCTATGACATCATAAAGAAAAATTACCACCTACCAGTCTTGAATAATCATACACACAAAGGTCAAAATTTTGTTTCATGTGATTTACTTTTAAATTATGTGTTGTTTTATTTATATGATCCATTTAGAATTTTTTAATAAGTGAGAAATAATTGATATAAACATTATTTAGCATGGAAAAATGATTAACTTGATCATGACTAATGTTTTCCATTATACTCAGAATCAAGTTTGCATTGTGACTCCAGAGATAGCAGGACAAACTATGGAAGACACAAACAACCATTTTAATATGTTTTAGAAGCCTCAGATTTGTATTGATGTATTCTTTAACTGACACTTCATTGTACACTTTAAATTTATTTTAAATTATTTTGTTCATAAATATATTTAACATAAATATAGATGTACATCACTGTATGCATTTTAAGCAAGTAGTTTTCTCTTGCGGTTAAGTTTAATTGTGTTGACTTTATTTGCTTGGAGCTGCCTAGAAGATTAGTAGAGTACATGTGTGACTGTCTGCTTGGATGATGGAGCCATGGCATTGGGGAATTCTGGCCCTTTCCTCTTGGCCACTGTTTCCTCACTCTGCTAGTCAGCTACTCTGAACTAAGCCCTGCCATGCCCTCCTGCTGTAACTTTCTGCTTGGAGTCAGAAGACAATGGACTAAATTCCCTGAAAACATGAGCCCAAGTCAACTTGTAAAATGTAGATGTTAAGTACTGCAGCTCAGCAAAATGAAATTTAATTACTAGTTCTTTTAATGTAAAAAATAAAAATAAATCTTTTTTCATTTCAATAAAAGCTATTGGTTAGAGATTTCATTTCTTTACAAAATAAATCAACTTTCTATTCAGGATCTTGAGGCCAAATAATTCACTATATTATGGATGACAACTGTATAGCTGAAGTTTGAAGCCATCTTTCCAAAGGCCTATCTCAACATTAAATATCAAGACATCACATTACAAAAGCAAGAGACAAATGCAGGAGCAAAGGTAATGAAAGTTACAAAGAAAAATGCCTTATCAAAAATAGTTCACGTGCTGGCCCTGCCCCCCAGGGCATGCTGAGATGTTGAGTGAGACTGGGTGTGGTGGTGCTCACCTGTAGTCCCAGCACTTGGAAGGCTGTAAGCAGGAGAATCACTATGCATCTGATATAGTAGTGAGACCCTGAACACCCTGTAGGCCCTTCCCTAAAATACAGAAAAATAAATAATATTTCTGGATTTTAAAGAATAGTGAATAACGGGGCCAGGGAGATGCTCAGTAGAATAAGCACTTCTCTGGCAAGCGCAAGGGCCTGAGTTCAATCCCTTGTTCCGAAAAAAAAAAAAAAAAGAAAAAAAAATTAAATACCAGAAAAAATGCTGATATTTTGTATTTATTACCTCCTTCTTTTACTTTCTGATTCAGTATGCTTTCTCACATGCAAAGCAATGCTTACACCTTAAATAAATGTATAGGGATTTTCTTTACAACTTTTATTTTTGCTAGTTTGCTTCTATTTATGAACCCAGGAGATGAGAGTTTTCAATTATTAAGCATGTTTATATAGCAAAGTATGTTCATGTTGCCATATGAATATTTTGCTTTAAGGAAAAATAAGATGGGGTTTTGAGTTATAAAAATAATTTTAGTATTAAATAATCACTTTAAGTAAACAATCATGTTTGTGTTTGTCAGTAATTGCCAATAATAAACACATTTATTTCTATATGGCTGTATTTTATCTCACTAAGAAGACAGGAGTTAATGAGGCTGATGAAAAAACTTGTCCTTCTAGAGATTGAATTAAAAAGACTCTCTGAGCATATCAGACACTGGGAGAAGAGAAACTTCTCTAATTGGGCTATGTGGCATTTCTTCCAAATTCCTCATCAAGACTATGAGTAATACAATGCACAGAGGTCAGCATTATATGTAGTTCCTGGAGTCTGACATGAAGCTCTATTGCTATGGTTTATGTCTAGGTGTCTCTCCAAAGCCTCACACAGTCATAGGGCACCTTCTAGAATTCGTGATTAATTATTGATTCAATACTGGGATTGTGGGTATGAGTGATATACCTGCCTGGGTCAGATAATATGCATAGAAATGTACGGTGGTGAAAGGGGTGAGTTAGCAGCTGCAGCCACTGCCCCTCCCTTTGTGCTTTTTGCTGTTTTCTACCATCATGAACTGTTGCCCTCTGCCATGTGCCACTCTGCCTTGAATACAACTAAGTATGGACTAAAACTTCTACTAACTGTGAGCTAAATAAACCTTCCCTTCCTTAATTTGGAGTGTTGGATATTTTATTGCATCAACGAGAGAAAAGTAACTAAGACATCATTGAAGAATGCAGAGGCTACACAAAAGTTCTCATGTATGTTGAAGAGTGTCTGGATATCTACTTGGATTAGGTTCTAACTCTTATTTATGGGATTATTGAACATTTTAAGAATGAATTATTTATGTTTATTCATAAAACCCAACCAAGTGAAGGGGTGACATCAATAGAAATTTATCTCATTAATGAAAGTTCTATTAATTCCTAAAAGTTGCAATCATATTCAAATGAGGATTTAATATTTTTCTAATCTCAAAAGAGTAAGTGAGCTATTTGTAAATCCACAGGATCATAGAGCTCTTTAGAAACCAGAGGACACAGTGTTTCATGTTTTCACAGCAGTACTATTAATCTTGCTTCTTCATAGGACAGGAGTGATCACACATCCTGTCTGTTGCTTTTACTACAAATTCTTCAACAATGAGGCAAAGATAGCTGTCAAGCTCAAAGCATAAATTCATTTACCTTTCTCTCATGTACTTTGAAAGAAAGCTTCTGATGGTTTCATAAGATGCCACCAGAATTAATTATGAAATGGATGAATGACTTTTAAAATGAGGTTATAATTCAGTAACCAGTCTTTTTCACAATTCTGAAATGAAGGTAGACCTTTTCCATTTTGGTTTAACATTCTTCTTTCCCTTCAATTGATCTTTTATCATCCTTAAACAAAGTCATTTGTCAGCCCAGAAGGCAATGTTATTAAGGAGTTTTGTAATGTTGAACACTCAAACTTGAGAATGCATGGAATATAGGAAGCAGGCAATGGATAGAAATTGAACATATTACACACAAAACAACAACAACAATATAGTGGACATTATGTTATTCAAGGCTCAACTTCAAAATATGTAATAACTAGTATGTAATGGATACTGGCTTTCAAGAAGAATGTGTACCTGATCAACATAAATATGGCATAGCTTTTTTTATACAACTGATTAATTATAGGCTTTGAAGAATGTAGTTTATACTTATCTTGATTTTATAATCACAATGTCACTGATAATTCTTTCCTTAATTTTACTTTATTTTTGTGTCACTGATAGCTCTTAAGAAGAAGCTATAATTCTCTAATTTTCATTGACATTTGTACTGTAAACTGAGAAAATATTTGTGGTGGATTGACAACTGGTGGGCAACTTGTTACTCCCAGATGAACTGAATTAGTGCAGTACTGGGTGTGGGAGGCCCACCTGAGTATTGTTGACAGCAGCATAAGAGGCAGAACAGGAGAACAGCTGGATAAGGCTGTTAGGGAGGCTGCTGAGTGCTGTCAGAAGCTGTAAGGAGCTGTTGGTTCCTCTGGAGGACCTTATCATGCTGGATTTCCCGATAAATTTGGCTAGTCTCATTGGAGGAGGAATTTAGGACCTCACTGTTACTGAGGATGGCTGTGATACTTTTTAGGAGAGCTCTGATTCTTACCTTGAGCATTGCTTCTTGGCTCCAGTTCATATCCTTCAGTCTGTTAGCATGGATTCTTCATCCCAGTGGCATAGACTTCCTTGTTTTCACCAATGCTCTTTGGGACTTGCCAAAGCAGATCCGTGAAGCAGGACCACATGGGACATTGTGGTGGGTTCTTGGCCTCCAATTGAATTTGTGGGAGATGTTGTTATGAATTCTTGGTACTCAGCTGGACTCATGAAGGACATTAGGATCCAGGCATTCAGTTGATTTCTTTGGTCATTAATATGTGGACAGATTTCCTGAACCCTTTGTATATAATTCTTTGAGTGATTCATTAATAATCTTATGAAATGTGTCATGCATTATATTTTTTCCTTGCAAAACCTCTAAACACAGCAACATCAAATGCTACAGGAACAAAAGGAATTAAAAACCAGGTAGTACACAAGAGTACCAGTATTCACTGTAAAAACAAAGATAGTACTCTGCAATCAAAGATATACAAATTCAAAAACTATTTAAAGCTTCTGGCCAAAAAAATACAACATACAAGATTCTCTTTCAGGCTCAAACATCTTCAAATACTGAAATATTCTCTCTAACGAACTGCCACTAAAACATGTTTCATTCCCCATGATGGACTATAACATTATGCCAAGATAGATGGGTCACTCAACAAAAATAAAAAACCCAAAGGTACCTTAATATTTTCTGATTGCAAAGGGATCAGAGAGGACTGTGTCTTATATCATCCTATGTCTAGCAGAATATTTCTTACTTTGTATATCATCCAGTTCAGAATTAAGAAAACTTATATTTCTTTTCTTGTCTATTTTTTGTGTTTGATATAAACATTGAATTCTATTTCTACTAAATCATGATACAGTACAAATAGAAAACTATTTCCCAAATGTCATTTTGATCTCTGGAGGGTAATATAAAATTATAACATTATTATTCAGCAGTATACATCAAATAAGCCAATACCTATAGAAGTTATGTGGAAAAGTATTAGATATGGCCACAAATACTACAAAAAGTTGTTCAACCTTTCTATAAAATTGCTCACTCAATATGAGCAAAAACTATATGTGATCATTTTCAAGTCCAGATACCTGTCCAGACTTGATACAGCCTTTTGTCTAGAATTAATCAACCCCATTAATTCATGGAAATTTCATGAGAAACATAGCAAATTTGTTGGCACACCATAGATTTAAAGCAGAAATGTCTTAAATATAACTTAGTCCTAAAGGAACCTTAAAGAAAATCTTTCAGTTATGGAATAAAGATAAAGAAACTTACTCTGGGTTGGGAATAACTCAGTAAAATAAGTGATTGCCTGCCAAGCACACGGTCCTGAGTTCAATCCCTGGTATCACCAAAGAAGAAGAAGAAGAAGAAGAAGAAGAAGAAGAAGAAGAAGAAGAAGAAGAAGAAG
>NDGM011226603.1:259-15991 GCA_002564305.1 Octomys mimax | reverse complement strand
TATATATATATATATATATATATATATATATGCATATATATACACATGTGTGTGAACACATAGAATATACGTACATACACATGTTTATATGTGTATATATACATTTACATATATACATGCATGTGTTTATACTTGTATGTATACAATCTATATTTGACATATATATAGATATATTCTACATAGATATATACTATAGATATATACTATCTAGATATATAAAGTAAGTATATATAATTATATAATTATAAAAATGTAATTATGTATTCACTCAAGGATCACTATGTTACTTACTCCAGAGTCACTATATTCATCTTATGATTTTTTTAATGTATTTGGTACAGGGTCTCACTATGCAGCTCAGACTTGTACTAATCATCTTTTGTCTCAGCTTCCCAGCACTGGGATTGCAGGCACTTGCCTGGGGGTGCAGCATGCAGTCCCTGCACTTGCCTAAGCAGGCCCTTAGTCTACCGAACTCTCTCACTGGCTCTATTCATCTTATAATTAAAGAGGATAAAAGAAATCCACACAGCCCCTTACTAGCTCTAAGCTTACCATAAATAAAATAACCCCTTGCCAACCATTGCCTATCCCAGAGATAAGGCCCAGAAAAGTAGATCAAGGACAAGAAAAGAAAAAGAAAGAAGCTGTGTTTAGATCACTTGGAGAAATAATGTAGGCAGAGGTGTCCAAGCTGGTGGAGTTAGGACAAGTTCTGGGTAGGGAGAAGCCCTGACCCCCCTCAAGGCAGTAGAGAACAAAGGCCCATGGGTGCTCCATCATTCTGGAGCCTCCTACCCTGATTTTTTTTTTTTTTTTTTTAGAAATAGCCTTTTATTCATTTAAAAATTGTCTTTTTTTATTTTAAGAGAATAAAAAAATAGATTAGACATTAGAAACGATGCATAACTTTTAGATAAGCAAGATGGTAGGCATTCCACAATGGCTCTTATATTGCACATTGTTATCTTCAAGGTAGTGGCTCAGATTACCACATATAAGTATGTAAAATTTGTAAAAATAAAAATTGTAAGCATTAACTGTGCTTTTAAAAACCTATAGAAATTAGTCATAGCTGTCTGTATTCTCTTCCGTCCTCCTTTCCAAGTCTTTCTTTTCTTAAACTTTGCTTCATTAGTGCTTTACCAATAGAAAGTTTGTGAAGCCCAGGGAGCTGCCTGCCCGGGTGCAGCTGTGGCCACGTGGGGAGGAGGCGCTGCTGAGGGCACGGCCAGTGGCCTGACTCCCTTGTGCCAGACCCCATCTTTTAGTTCCACCACCTCCAGCTGCGTCAGAGCCTTTGGGCTGACCAAGCCATAACAATCATAACAAGGAGAATAAATTATCTGAAGGTGAGTTGTCCTATCTGCCGGCCCTAGCAAAGCGTGCGCTGTGAAACTAAATGTATTAACTCAATGTGAATCATATAACATGTTTTATCATTTGCCCTCTCTTCGCACTCTTCTTTAAATAAATGTGCCAATAAAACCCTGTATGGGGTTAGCCAGATAGCTCAGCAGACTAAAGCGCTTGCGTAAGCAGAGTGCCGCAGCCGGGGTTTGATCCCAGGCCTACCGCACAGCCCTGCCCTTGGCACGCGCTAAAACCGTGATTGAGACCTGGGGTCGTGGCGCGCGCCTTTAATTGGGAGGGTGAAAACAGGAGTATCACTATGAGTCTGATCTGTGTAGTGAGACCCTGTAGACCCTGCAGACACTGTACTAAATACAAAAAAAAAAAAAGCAATCCTGTTCATTTTGCTTTCTTTTCTGTGAAATTCAAGTCGCATTCGTGTCTCCACATCCTATCACTTGTGACTCTGATATAGATCAGAGTAAACTACATTGATAACAATACGCTTTACAGAATTTTCCCCTACAAACCAATGGTAATAATGAAAATAATAGTAGTAATGAATAAATATGTTTTTCCCCATCCCTCCTTTTCAGACTAGATGAGAAAGTAATAACTATGCCATTACCACAAGACATTTCTGGATCTAACAACCTCTCACATCTGTAATCTTAAGTAAAAACAATTTTTTTCCTATGCACTTTTACAGTTGTTATATATTTTTTTCTAAATGGGAGAGAATAGAATATAAAAACAAATGCTTATTTGTTCACTCTGCTGAAAATATCTAATGTTAGAAGAAACATTGATTTCCACAGAAAATATTGGCTTCCCCATTAGCCATCTGCTGGATGGTGGGAATGTTCTGTGTGGTTCTCTCAGCTGGAACATTTGGAAAATGAATACATTGTTGCAAAAACTCGCCCGTTGGCCGTAATGTTTGTGATAATGTTGTTGACTTACCAGATGTCCTGGAAATTCCTGGGGTGGAAGTACTTCCAGAGTTCCAAGCTCCTCTGTCATGTCGTATAGTGATATTTGGTATTATATGACTCTAGCTATTTCTCATGGAATACTATGAAATTTTTCAGTCAGCCAGTCACTTTGTAGACTAAGCCAGGTGAAATCAGGTAGCATTCATCTGCTACCCCAAAATCTCCACTGATACCTGATAAATAAATAAAAAAAAATAAAATACAATCGCCATTTTTTCAAAATGATTCATTCTCCAGCCTCAGCTATGTGCTACTATCCGCGGGTAAGATTAAACAGCATGACCTTCTTCGCACTTGTCTCCAGCTGGCAGAGAAGCAGCAAAGCCGAAGCTGAATGCTCTGCTCGCTTATCATGCCTTAGGAGTTTGTTTGAAATGTGAATAACCTCTGTTTTCAGTTTGGGTCTTCTCTTTTGAAATTAGATTAATGGAGTGATGAATAAAGTGAAAAACTATTCTACACTTTGGCATGCAAATAGATTAGGCTTCTTCTCTTGCAAACAGAATTATCTCTCACCAGTCTGCTTCTATACCTGTTTTCATTTAAAGCAACAGAATGCTCTAAAAAGAGTGAAAACTTGTCCCTAAATGAGAATTATTTTCATTATTCCCCAGATTTCTGAGTGTTGCACCAACCATACGTGACTCTTAAGTACTTATGAAACTATACTTGATTTTTTTTTTTTTTTTTTTGCCTTTTGCCCCCATCACACTGGGGACAGCATAAGGGTTTAAAATAGTTCAACAAGTTTTAAAGGCAGAGTTAAAATGTATTTGAGGCTCCTGTTGCAGCACAAAGCTGAGTTCACTTGCTCTTCAGGGTTTACCTAGGATCAGGGGAAACCCATAACTGATCCAGTACTGTGTCACTTATTACCTGTCACAGGGTTCTACTCTCAGTTTACACAGCCACCACTGTGATCACCTCATCCCAGTGGGTGCTTTGGCTTGATGATTTGTACAATGCTTAGACACATGAAGCTACCTCCTGAGCTGCCTCTGGCATGTCCCTTGTACCACACATCTGTCCCTTCCCTCAGCTTTCTGTTCTCTAGGAGCCTCCATCTAGAATACAGACTTCTCCCCGCTTTGCTCTTACATTTCACGTACTCTTTTTAATTTGTGTTCACCCAACCCTAATCACTTTCCTGTACAGGAAGCCCAGGTCTCTCCTGAGTCCACTGAACTCTGTTGTAGGATCACTTTCATTACTGTTCACTCACATGCTTCCTGCTCATTCTCCTTGAAGGAACCAGGTTGGATGGACCTAAACTTGCATGTGTGATTTTCTCTCTCTTTTTTTTTATCCCACTCTAATGTGAAAATTACGGAGCCAATTATTTGCTTGAATGCAAAAATGAAGATAAGCAAGAAAACAAGGAAGATTTTTAAAGTTAAGTAACTCAAAGTTAATAACTCATAGAATTTATGCTACCACCTACCTAGTCAGAATACAGAAATAGACAGAAAATGTCAAAACTGAGGCTTGAAGATTGACATTTTCAGCAGCTTTTCTAATGCTCAAAGGACTGTGCTCCAACTGCCTTTTTCAGAGACTGTTGTCCAGATAGCTGTCCGGATTCCTAGCCCACAATATCTTGTTCTGTCCAGAAAACTCAGACTTCATATTTCTAACTTTGAATTTGGAAAATATTGCCAAGAGCATTTCAATCTATGATTAAATAAATAAGTACAAACTGGTGGAGGAAACTATTGGTGATTATAGCACTGTCTGTCAATACCATGTGCTGCTCTAATGGAAATGCATTTTAATTAGTCCTCTTCTTTTGTAATATCTCTATAGGAAAAAATAATGAAAATGTGGTGTTAAAAATACTTTGGCATTACAAATCAAGTGGCTTTCAACCTTGAATGCTATATCAACCACCTGGTTGAGAGTCCAAAATTATTTATATGCTCCACCTAGCACTGAAATATTGGATCAGCATTTCTATAGCATCATCACTGTGTGTTTTAAACTCCCCTGATAGTTCTAACACTCACTGGGCGCCGAGAATGATCATCTCTGTTCCATTTACACAGGTAGGCTGTGATTTCTTAGAGTAATGACCTGAAACTGCTCCTCTTAGTCTTCAGTTGCACATCCTTCTCATCATATCTAAGTGAATTTCAATACTTAAAAATCATTTTAGAATTTCCAAAAAAGGTTCCACTCCAGCTTATTTCACTGTTGAAGTGAAGACCTTAGAAGATTATCAAATATTTTTCTCTTTTCTCTCTCATTCTGAAATCTGTAAAGTTTGTTCTCATTTCCTTAAAGCCCCCCAAACCTACCCTATCCATTTGTTTGATAAATGTTAAACAACACATTTATGAGTTGGCATTCCATTCCAGAATGACATTTAAATGCTCTGAAGTTTAATTGCTGTGGATAACCATCGATCATTGCTGGGAAGCCCCTGGGACGGTGGACTTTGTGGTATGCCATCCATCTCCTGGCTGCACTGTGGCTGGCTGCCTTTCCCTCTTCATCACTGGTTGATGAGTCTGATGGAGATCGGCTGCTGCACTTTCGAAGTGCCTCCCGCTCTCTCACCTGCTCCGCATGACTACTGAACTGAGCCGTGTTGTGACAGTCTGCCTGCTCTTCCCTGTTCAGATTAATGAATACAGCTTTAGCTGTTAATTCAAAGCTAGTCAAGCTTATATCCAACAATTAGAGACCAATTTTCATATTCAGCTTGGTGCGTATATGGAAAAGTGTGGTAGAAGAATGCGATTTGGCATGATTCTTTTATTTCTAGAGGAACAACAAAGAAGAAAAAGTAAAGAATCCTGAAGACTACCTGAAACACTTGGGATCCAGCTACGGTAAAATGTTTCAAGCCTCAACATCTTTGCAAGCTACAGCAACGTGACCCTGGGGGTTTCAGTTGCCTGCCCTGCAGCAAGACTGTAATCCATCAAAAATAACAAGCACATGGCAAGCCCCTGTGCACGTCTGCCTTCCAGGAGGGTTTGGAGCTCTGCCAGCATTTGCAGAGCCCCAGAGTCAGAACCCTGATGCTCCTGCTTCTCCTTTCTTCCCTCCACAGTAAGAAATGGAATGTTTACCTGTACACAGAATTACCCAGGTGACCTCACATGCCCTTGCACAGGCTCACCCAGGGCAATGGAAGCTTAGCACTTCCTTCTGCAACCAGGGTAGCCTCCCTGACATAGCAAGAGGGTCAGATGCCCTGGCATGCATGGAAATGCTGCACATGGACTCCAAGTGCCAAATATTGTCAAAATGTACTTTTAAAAGAATTTCTATCTATAGGCAGGGAAAACTAAACCTGGCCAGAGAACTCCAACCCTTGGTTCTTGACAGTAGTAGCTGAGTAGAGCACAGGTCCATTCAAGGTACATAATATATTTGCCTTGCAATTAGAAATTCCTCCATAGTTGTTTTGACTGATCTTAATTTTGAAGCATGTAGCCCATGGTTAGAACATAATATGTAGCAGCTGGTGGTAGTTTGAATAATGTTGGTGATTCTCCTCTCCTTACTGAATTTCCTTTTGTTCTGCCTTCACATTTAACAGTTGTCGGTAGTCTCACCCCAGCTCAGCTGTGTGAGGAAGAATAAAGAAATGGAAGTGACATTTTGGGCAGTGGATCTCTGAGGAATGTGTGAAGATGGTGGTGATCAATCCAATTTGGTCCTCTCTTCTGAGGAGATAAAATACAAGCTGAGAGTCAGAAATAGCACATGTAATACCCAATTTGTGCATCTCTATTCTGCACAACTGTTTTTGAAGTTTGGTGTTGTTACAGGTTGTCTGTGATCTCATCTATAAACTAGTAATTGAGGCTTGGAATGCATATCAGTGACAGAATGCTTGCTAGATAGGTGCAATGCTCTGGTTCCAGCATTTGTGTGTGTGTGTGTGTGTGTGTGTGTGTGTGCGTGTGTGTATGTTGGTAATTTAAAAAACCGAACTTACAAAGCTAATGCTAGAAATAAATAAGTTTAGTATAAGGCACTTAATATGGTGTCCAGCACATGGATGTTGTTTAATAAATGGTAAAGTGGAAAGCACGATAACGTTGCTTGTCTTCCTATCCAGTTGGGTACACAAATAAAAAATGAAACAAATAAATAGCTACTGTTAGCTATCACAGAGGTTGGAAGTAAAGTACTTTAAGGGAAAATAATGGAATGAGGGATTGCTTCGGACAGCATTCTCAAGGAAAGTTATTTTAATGAAATGACATTTAAACTGAGAACAGAGAAGGGGAAGCCAGAAGTTTTGGTGACAGGCACTTCATGCATAGACAAAGGAAATCTCAAGCCTTGTGTGTGAGGTAAGAAAGAGGTGAGAGTGGCTAGAATGGGCACACACAGGGTGAAGACCCGAGGAAATGAAACCAGATGGTTTTGATTATACACTGAGTTCATGCTACTCAGTATATAGTCTACATATTACCTGAAAATTCGTTGGCAGGCAAAAAATCAGATCTCAATCTAGCCCATCAAATAAAAACTTGCATTTTAGCATGATGCTCCAGCAAGCCCTTTGTATTGAAAGAGAGATTAAAAAGCACAGATGTAGGTAACCATTAATAAGCTTAGACACCACAGTGGTGAGATCCACTGTATATTTTTAGAATGATCATTCTGAACCCCTTGGCAAACATAGACTAGAGGAGAATATCCCTACACTATTTTATATTTCTAAGCTATTTTATCACTTTGTGTGAAGCTTCTACCTAGTTCACTGTTCCTTTTCTTTAACACTGAGTTCTGCTGTCATCTGGCCGTCTTCCACCTTGAGTCGTGTCCCATGGCTCCAGCACCACTTTCTTGGCTTGTGTTTTGCTCGGTGCCGCTGTCTTCCTGCTTTGTATTCTCAAGTGTTACCTGCTCTAGTGTTTCCCAGAGCTCGGCTCTGCCCACCACATCAGGAAGCTACACCTTCCTATATCTCGATGGACTCCTGTGCAGCGCGAGACAGCGCTTGCCTTTGATAGTGCGCCCCGTGCCTTCAGCTCTTTCTTCCAGACCGAGCCTCTACCTCAGAGGGGTTTTCACACTACTGCCACCTCTGCCTGCTGAGTGTCTCATACCCCAACATTTCAAGGATCAAGTAAAAAAATGAACTTTCCAAGTGACTATAATTAGATTCCAAAGATTCTTAAGGAAGGAGTTCGTATATAAATACCAGCCACGTTCATATAAAAATAAAATTTTGTAATCGATTGTTGGGGTGAGCTGTTAATGAGCTAACCACTTTTAATTCAATATTTGACAGTAATTGCAGCAGAATTACATTTAGCAAGATAGGAACCTCCATGGGTTTTTAACAGGCAAAGAGGTAACAGAACATTTCATGTTAAGAAACAGAAAGATAATCAAAAGAGCCTTCCTGCCTGTTGCTGAGTCTGAGTGACAAGACTACCAACAATAATCCCCAAAGACAAATGATCTTCGTTGTCTAGAATAAAAAATAAAATATGTGATTTCCCTGTGCTTAGCATAAAGCAGTCTAGATGCCAGGCCTGATGGATTATGTGGGCTGCTGGGGATGGTTAGAAATTTTGCTCAGCTAAAACTGACAAGATGGCTGGGAGCCAAAGGGAAAAGGCACTGCTCAGTCAGTCCTAATAGAAATTAGCAGGTGACTTTTACAGGGATGCCACAAATAAATCCTTCTCTATTACAAGGCAAGGGTGAGGGATATTTTCTATTGTTTTATGCAGTGCTCTACAAAGGAAAAGCAGTGCACGTGGCTTCTCAGCATCCTCTCTGAATGGCGTCATAAAACCTAGTCCTAATATTAGCAGGGTTCAATCAGACCCGTGAAATGAGGGCAGCACTAAAAGAAGTCTTCATACAAGGGATGGAGCAGGTTAGTATGAGCGCTGTAAGGTTTAATCAGGTCACACTGCATTTAATCCTTGGGCTGCTCAGGGAGGTCTCAGGCAGTTGGAAGTACCACAGAGGCACGGCTCCAAAATTGTCTTCATTATGCACTTTCTTGGAACCCTCTGAAGAAATGCACCTTTCTCACCTCAAACGGCTATGTCATCACCTTTATTTCTGCTTTGACTCTGGCTTTAATGGATTTTCTGAGCTTTTCTAGCTTTGAAACCATATAGAGAGAACAACCTCTCCCCAGTACCGTCGCTGTTATGCAGATCAAATGTCATCAGTCCTTAGAGACAGCTTTAGCTTCAGAATGATGTTCAAATTTGGGTGCTAAAAAGCCAAGCAAATAGATTCTATATATTTTTCAGTGGTTGCTAAAACAGACTTTAGGAAGAAGATTCTTTTTTTCTCTCAGTTTAGCACTGTATCTGTTGTAAAAGATATAAAGAAAGTCAAAATGCCATTTCCATATCATTTGGGGGTGAGGGATAGAATGTGAGAAGAAAGGAAAATAGCCAGCAAACTGTTCACATCGCTATATAAGGAAAAAGAACCTTTGGATACAAAGTTCATGTTTGACAGGTAATGTGACAATAAAAGGGAAAAACATGAATTAAAATGCAATGAAAAGTTCATACTCTCCGTGCACAGAGAAACAAGTGAACATCCTTAAATTGATCAAATCTCCGGCTGGAAGAAGGGCTTCAACTGATTGATGAATGCATAGAGGTATACACTGACCCATACTGACATTAATTGTATACTTCTTAAAAAGAACATACACAAATGCATTTAAAATGTACTGTGCTTTGTATATCACAGGAAGTTAAAAGTACTTTTTCAGATTAATTTGAAACCAACAAATAGGTTACTGGTAGAGGACTAAGGACTGTACCTATGTAGTGTAAAAGAAAAATGTTCTAAATATTGGAATTTACTTGACAGCTAAAGTGTCAGACTCAGGAACATTGTTGGAGTGCCAGTAATAAATCGTCCTAGTCACAAAACACTAGGCAAGTCCTCAACTTCTCATGAGTAAAGCCTAATAGACCAACCACTAAGCATACATGACAAGAAACAGGTGTGAAAATTGTTAGCAAGGCAGAGTCTCAGTGATAGAGCCCCAACCTGGCATTCATTAGACCCTAGGTTTAGCATCCAACAATGCAAAAGTAAATAAAATTTTAAAAATGTATGCATACACCTTTGCCCATGGTGATGGGGCCATCCTGTAGTCCCAGTATTCAGGAGGCTGACAGAGTCAGATCACAATTTGGGGGCCAAACTGATCCTCAAAAGAAGTGCTAGACCAGACTGGACTACATAGTGAGACTCTGACTCAAACAAAATTTAAAGCTGAATCAGAATACATACAAAAATGTGATCCTTTTAATGATGATTTTTCAGGATCAGGGAGATAGCTCAGCAGCATAAGCGCCTGCCTGACAAGTGCAAGGTCCCAAGTTCAATTCCTGGTACCGCAAAAAAGTAAAGAAAAAAATAAATAATGAATGATGATTTTTCACATATGTATATATATTTGCTCATGAAAATCATATGGGAAGTTTCTGAGAGACATCTGGAGAGAACAGACTTTAAGATCTACTCTGAATTCCTGAATCAAGATCGCACAGAATGGACTCTGGGAAGCTCTCTGGTAGCTCAGAGCCTCTACTTCTTTTTCATCCTGAATCAACATGCTTTCTGAAAAGCATTCTGAATGAGGCCCTCATTTTAACAGCAAAATCTTAGAGTGCCACCAGGTTTATAGATATAGCATTTGCTATAATGGCTCAGTGAGAAACTGGACAAGCATAAATAGATCTAGGCTCTATAACTGGGATCATTGATACAGAACATAAGCGTCATGAAGGTACTAATGTTGGTCACTCAGTGGGTATTTTTTGAATCTGTCACCCATGCTTAGGGACTAAAGAGGAAACTGTTACCCTTTTAAGTGTTTATAGACTTTCAGAGATTTATGTTTCATGTAAGATGTTCCTTAGAATCTTAACATGGAACCAGACAAAACTGCCAAATAATTCTGACTCATACCTTTTAGAAAGCCCAGTATAATATTTGTTTATTATAGTACTAAGTCCTTCACCCAAGGCCATTGCATGCTCCATTATTTGAACAAGTTGTATGAAGTACAACTCAGCACTGAGCATGCACAAGAACAGACCAACCTCTGTATGTGATGATGTGTCTTTACAAAATTAATATATATGTGTTTCCCAATAAACACCCCTTGCTTTCTTTATTGAAGACATATACTGTGCTTGTAATTATCTCCAGAGCTCTCCTTATATGCTCCAAGTAATTAAGCTCTCTTCATTCTCATCTTCCAGTTGTGCTTATTTCCTTTACACTCACCAAGAAGTAAAGCCATTGCATTGAATACACAAATTTCATCATTGTTTCCCCAAATCCCAAAAGTTACCTGATACACACTGGTGATCATAAAACATCCACTGAAGTTACTAGGGAAATGTGCACTTCCCAGCCATCAAGTTCTTTATCTCACACTTGAATAAAATTAAAGATTTCAGAATGTCACATGAGGGCCATGGAGATAGATCAGTGGCTTAACCCCCTGATTTCCCAACACAAGGTCCTGAATTTGATCTACATTAACAAAAACAACAACAACACAGAATGTCACATTAATAAAAAGGGGAGCAGAAGGGCCAGCCAGATAGTTCAAAGAATCAATATGCACCATGTAACCCTAGGAATAAGCAAAATACATGAGAAAAAGAGATTGGAGGAAAAAAAGTACCTGTTAAGGCAGACACAGGGGCCAGGGCTTCAATCCCCAGCCTGCTGTGCTGGGCCTGCCCCCAGGGCACACTGAAACTGTGACTGAGACTGGACATGGTGGCACACATCTGAAATCCCAGTGCTTGGGAGGGTGAAAAACAGGAAGGCTCAGTAGGAGTCTGATCTGTGTAGTGACATACTGTACTAAATACATAAAAAAGGGGGTGAGGCAGAGTGGAAACTCTTTATATGCAAATTTTATAATGTCTGAGACATCAGACCAAGGTACGTTCTTACCCATACTAACCTTCTAGATGTTTGCAATCACTTAGCTTTTTATATTTCCGTATTTGTATAACAATGATAGGCAAATCAGAGGGGTACAGTAGATAGTATTATTTGAACTAATCATTGAGTCATTTCCCATAGTCATAATTCAGAATTATCAGTTATAAGAGCAAATTTTAGAAGAACCTCTTCTATTTTATCTTTTGAAAATAAATGAACACTAAAAAGAACTGATGAATTATAAGTTAATTGAGTGTTGCATTAATTCGCATAATTCAAAGATCAAGAAAATTATCTCTTATCTTTCTTCAGTTGATTTACCTTTAAAATTTTTATCAATCTTTTATGAAACCTGTAGAAATGAAGGCATGGCTGGAGGAGTTTCCTCAGAATATCCACCATGTTTTAGCCATGTTTGCAGAATTGTAAGCCAATTTGAATGAGAAGCAGACTCGCTTCTTGGGATTTCTGGTACCACCTTCAGCAACTCTCCCTTCATGTGACAGGGTTCTGACCAGTTGAATGTGGTGACATATGTTGTGGTCAACTGCTGGACTCTCATCTGAGATGGGAAACTTCCTGTTCTTGCTCTTCTCTAGCTCTTTCTTCTGGATAGTGTCTGCATTTTGCTGTGACCTGATTTCCATTAAAGAGAGTTGGGTGACACACTAAAGGATAATAGTGTGCTAAACATTGGCAGGAAGCTAGATTTCCCAATGACTGCCATGAATAGTGGCTTCCTGATAATTCTGAATTGCTACTTTTTGGCTCATGTGAGAAACAAATAATCTGCCATGGCCACCTCCTTGTATTTGTATCTTTTTTGTTTCTGTAGCTTTCTTGTTTAATATTTACTACTCCAAAATTCTATGATCCCAGGTGTATTCACACCTAAGCCTCTAATGTTTCATCTGCAGAGAATATACTGCTGGACACCTTTCTCCAGAGAGGATTACAAAGGTTAAAACAAGTATTCTATTATGTTAAACTACATGGGTGACGACCACCAATAGAAAATATTCTTAGGACACTTGAGCCAAATAATGAAAACAAAAGACCAAGTATCTAAAAATATTGTGATACTCAGCACTTGTTGACCTGGATATATCATCCTAAGGTGCATTTGATTTGGCATACTGTAAACACATTTTCAGTGACAAGAAACAATATTTGTAAGTCTATTTCTAGACATGTGCACAGAGTTAATTAGCAAGCTCCCAACTTACTGCACATGCAAATTCCAAAGTTCAAGAAGTGGCAATTTGCCCACATAAACCTTATGTAGCTTTTATTGTTTTGTCAGATCTGCTTACTTAAGTGCATAAATTAAGTACTATGCACTGCACCTATTTAACAATATGGCAAGATTCCTTGGGAGAAGTGAAAATTAAAATGTCAGGAGGAAAAAGCTTTACTAACTTACCCGCAAAGCTGTGGCATGGGATGGAACTCAGCTGTGGGAAGGTATTCACCACCAAGCCTACTGTGGCAACCAGTTGTTTCCCATATCCTTCCCACACTCCAACAGACACAGACACAAAGAGGCAGGAGCTCTAGGGACAGATGAGCAGAGTTTACCTCTCCCTCTCCTTTTTATTTTTTTGGGGGTCCTAGGGATTGAAGCCAGGGCCTTCTGTAAGCAAGACATGAACTCTACCACTACATCTCCAGCTCCCTAGCTCTCCATTTCTAAGGTTTTATTCAACACTTTAGAACCCTCAAAATGTCTGAGACTCTCAAGTCAGGGATATTTGTTTCCACTGTTCTCCATAGAACAGATCTCTTCATTCTTATTTTTTCCTGAAATGCCTCTTCATTCCTGGTGGAAGACTACATTTGTCTCTTCCTTACTTTTTCCAAGAGAGGAAGTATCCTCCATTAAGAAAAATTAAGATATAAACTGAGCATGATGGCACCACTAGTAATCCCAGCACTATGGGAATCTGAGGCAGTAAATACCAAATGTGAATTCAGCCTGGCTCACCTAGAAACTTAATGAGACCCTGTCTCAAAATAAAAATATAAAAATAACGAAGTTCACTGAGAAGGCCCCTGTAGTGTACATAAAGGATTTCTACACAACACACAACCCAGTGAAGCTGCTTTATACTGTAATTATTAATCCAATACATTGAAATGGATTATTCATTCCTGGATTTGTTGAGATTATTCACAGGTTAGCAACATGGATATAAAGCCCCTTAGACACATTTCAGGATAGAGAAGATGATCCTCTGGTTATATTTAACATTTTATAAAGACAAAAACATGTACACATGTGCACACACATGTCTGCTGTGGATAAAACTGTACAGGTTGCCCAATATACTTTTTTTGCTTTAAGTTGGAATTATCTGAATTCAACAGAGCAATTTTGATTATCTTATTATAAAGTTCTCAAAAGTTTTTTACAGATTTTGTAGATATAGATGTGATAGTGATTTACAACATTATATCATTTCTTTTTGATAAATACTATTTTTTAAATGGGCTTCTTAGAGTGTGAAAATAATAAAGTTTCATGGTATTTAAAATTTAAGATAAATCTATCATTTTCTCTGGAAATTTAAAAATTCTATCTCAGGGTGACTTAAACAGCTTCTTCATAATACTGTCAGACTATCAAAAAGGATAATCATTGAAAATTCTGCTTGTGTTCCATCCATCCCTATTGATTTTGCAATTAGAACAGGTGACATTACCTTATCATCAGCTGCCAAAAAGAAAAGAAATACCTCCTATTTTTCTATCACTTACTAATCAGAAAAATAATCAAAATAGAATTTATGTCCATTTTGTTCTCCTGACATTTTTTGATGTTTTAAAAAAAAGTTCATTACTTCCTTGTTTGTCCTCACTATCTCTCAGTTAAAATTTTTAAAAATGCAAAGCATATCTGTGATTGACTAATTCCCACCTGTCCACATTTCCACAGGCAGTTTAATACACATGAAGGAGACCAGATGAAGCACCAATCTTCTATTGTCACTGTGGCACTCTGCACCAAGCCTGGCCAGCTGAAAGCTATCCACATCTCTGGGTTTCACTTCGAGTGTTTACATTTTATCTTTTCAAAGTGTTTCTCTCTGATAGCACTCCTGTCAAATTTATGAATAAGTCTGGAAATTTTCAAGATAAGCTGAAATCGGTCTTATTTGTTGGCTTCTGACTCAAATTCCCTTCACCTCATCAGGGAGAAGCTTCTGACTTTAGAATCCAACTGCAGGATGTTTCTTTGCCTAACTCTAGCTGTAAATCACACTTGGTTTCACAGATTTGATAAAGCTTGTGAGCTTATAAGGCCCCTGCCAGAACTAGCCATGAGTTACTTCCTGGGGAATGAAGCCAGTCAGCAGCCCTTCTAACCACATAAATATGACCCTATTAGGCAGAAGTCAGTGGGCTTGTCTAGTGGTGGGGATTAACCCAAACAACTCTACAAAGTAACATGATCAAAGTGATAAAAGAAATTTCCTAAAGTGACAGAGGGAAAAGAAAAACAACAGAGGGCTCTGTTTTGATTTTGTCCTCTGCCCTCCAACTCTGCTTGTATTCCACAGCAAGAAGGATTTCCTACCAATACATGACCTGCTTCTATATAAGAACACAAACTTATCCATGAACACAGACCATGTTTCACACCTCAGGTCCCACACCACATCACAAGCTGCTGATTTGAAAAGCAAAAGCACAGAAACTCATATAGGTTTTGACAGTGGTGGTAGAAGGGCTGGAAGTTATAAAAATGCAGATTTCAAGCTCACACAATTCATTTCTTTCCCATCTTAAAATATACACTTTGATAGTTCTAGCAAAGCCCAACAGTAACAGCAAAAAACAATTAGGCTGTCACATTGACATATATGTTATCCATGAGTAAAAAGGGTACAAATGATAGAGCTGAAAATGCTTTGCAATCACAAGAACTGTGAGGCTCTATTGACTTCTATTTGACTGTATTATTTTATTTTTTCCATGATTTTATTGAGAAACAAATAGCAATGAGACAGTTTTAAATCAAATTAGTAAGGCAGTTTCAATAATTAACATATTGCACACTGTCTTCCAAATGGTTATTAGTTCTAAAAGATGCAGACACAATATCCTATTTACAAACACTATTAGAAAAAAAAATCCCTCTATTCATTGAATTAAGAGAATGTAGCTGTAAATCTATCCTAACCATTTTGAATACACAGATACAAAATGTTCATTCATCTATGTCCCCTTTTTTTGTTTAGTTCTGTCATTTAAATATTATAGGTGTGTGAACTCAGCAAAATATTCCAAAATAGTCCAGCAGTCCATAATAGTATTGGGGCTTCTACATGACTGGTTATGTCAGAAGTTGTTGACCTGAGTGCCCTACAGCTCAACAAAACAAGATGGCTTTACCTCTTATACTTCGTTTTTATACTTTTCTGCTGAATGGTTAAGACCAAGATAAAGCAAGACCTAT
>NDGM011226551.1:2020-14991 GCA_002564305.1 Octomys mimax | reverse complement strand
CCCAGCACCACATGCCAGCCAGCCCCGCCCCCTGGTGGGCTGAGCTGCCACACACACACACACTAAATAAATAAATAAATAAAAATTTAAGTTTAAAAAAAAATGATGATGACAAAAGAGGGTAGAGGAAGAAAGGAGAAAGAGTGAAACATTGCTCAAGCCACAAGCTTGAGAGGGAGAGGTTCAGGAAAGAGTTTACTGCTTTCCTGGGACTGTAACTAAATGCCCCAAACTGGGTGGCCTAGTGCACAATGAAAAATCTCAGGATATTTCAGGAGCTCAGAGTCTGAATCCGAAGTGTGAGCGGTGTTGCTCCCTCTGAAGGAGATTCCACCCCTGCCCTCTCCTAGCTTCTGTAGCCTTGGGCATTCCTTAGCTCCTGGATGCTGTCTTTCTGGGGTTTTCAAGCCAGCTCCCTCTGTGCCTGTGTGTCTCTGTGACTTGATGTCCCCTTTTTGTAAGTCCACCAGCCATCTGGGCAATGTAGTAACTTAGCAAGACCCTGTCTTAAAATAAGGAAATAAAAAATAAAATGGATGGGAACGTAGCTCAGTGCAATGCTCTAGTTCAATCCCCAGCACTGGAAGATTAAAAAATAAAAGATCCACTCTAGAGGAGTTACAGGTGGGTTCACCTCAGAGAGAAGAGCTTGTAGTTATAGGAATGTGAAGGGCAGAAGGGAGAGCTAAGCCAGCAGTCTTCACAGTCAATAAAGAGTGAGAAGTGACAGTAAACACTCACTGAGGGCCCATCACCTCTACTCGCTTCTCCACAAGACCTTAGGATGTAATCACCTCTTGGGTTTTATAGATGAAGTCTGAGGACTTGGCCAAATCCACATGACCAGGAAATGGTTGGGCCCGTGGTCTCCATGTTCAGCTGCTGCTTATACCACCTCTCAGGAAGGATCAGGCTGGTTAGGCACAGGTCGCGGCCTTGCCCAGCAGCCACTAAGGAATGTAGGCAAAAAGGACCCAGTTGGCCCTTTTTTCAGCATGACAGCTCCAGCAGTGTGGAGGAGGCTGTACAGTGGCGAGAGAGCCCAGGAGAACAAACATCTGCCTTCGCACGACCCGCCGAGAAGCAAAAGAATTAACCAGTCATCCTTCTCTACAAGACAGCACCGGGAGCCTGGGGAACCATTTGTTACCTTGCTCTTTTAATTTAACTTTTATTGAAAGATAACCTATGCACCAGAAAAGGCACAAATCATAAATGTTGCTCTATAAACTCTTCTTCAAATAAACATACTCCACAGGTCCATTCTTAGCATAACAAGCCCTAATTCTTCCCTATCAAACCTACCTCTGGATCCACCTCTTTGCCCATCCTTCTGGAAATTTCCCACCCAGGCCATTCCCCTGGATAAATGCACTGTCCTCAGAAGTGGTGCGGGCACAGCCCAGCCCAGCACTTGGAGCCACCCCACCCTGTGCCCCTGGAGTCCTCTATGCACAGTCTGGCCTGAAGCAAGAACCTTCACCTCTGAGCATCTTAGTGTCTCTACCCACAAAATGGAATTAGTAAGGGTTAGCTTCTGTTTCACAAGCCTAGACATGAATTAATGGCAAAGAAATGAAGGCACTATAAAGTAATTTATAGAATTTATATAATATTTTATGTTCATTATAGAATATACAACTTATGATGTTGATAAAATTAATTGATGAATCATAGAGAATAAATACCAGCTAAGAGCTGGGGATGTAGCTCAGTGGCACAGCACCTGCCTGGCAAGTGTGAGGCAGTGAGTTCGATTCCTAGTCCAACAACAACAGAATAAATAAGGACTATCGCTATCTTTGATTGTGTCCATTCCACATATTCCATATACATCCATGGAAGCATTTCTATGCCACCAGGAGGCAAGGCGCTGCACGGGATATGGAGGTGAGGCAGACAGGCACCCCCTTATCCCCTGCCTAACAAGCTCCCAGATTTAGAGGGGAGTGATAGGGAGATACAGCATGGAAACCAGGTAGGCGGATGACCTTTAGAGTCGAGTGGTGTGGTGTTTCATAGGGCTCTGAAGGAGTGTGAGCTGTTTACTATCTCTTTCCTGGCTTTGCTCTGAAGGGCTCTGGCCCAAGCCTGGGGAAATTCAGGCTCAGACTCAGCAGCATTGGTGGTTAACTCTTTATTGCCCGAGGTCTCTCATAGGAGCTGGGCAGAAACCAATTCCAGGTTTCTACCTGCTGCACCTGCTTTTTCAACCGATGGTATTTCCCCCTCCCGCTCCCTACACTTCAGCCAGTTACTCCAGACCTCTCGCCTCTGCCCCATCCGTATCCTTAGAGGCAAAGAGGTTTATAATGTCCCCTAGGGCAGGGTCCAGCTTGCTGCTGCTGGTAGCTCCTGGCTCAGGCCTCCTGTGCTGTGAGCTCCTCCCAGCCCTTCTTCACCTTCTGTCACAATCCCCACCTCCACTGTCTCCCCAGGTACCAGTGTATTGGTGGTGGTGGAGGCAGGAAAATCCACAGCAAGTAGGACTCAGCATTTTCTGGGACATCAGAACCCTGCTCCTCTGGGACTTATTTCTGAAATATGGAATCTTAAAAAGTATCTTGTGGTCAGAATTGCAAGCCAGAAGCCCTGGACAACATCCACCGCTACTCGGTCCTGATTGTCTTACTATTTCTCTGCTTCTTGGAGCTTCAGTTTCTTTGTTTACAAATGGGAGTAACACTGACCCAATTCATTTCAAAATAGATAGTGCAGGCGCTTTTAAAACTGTAATGGGCCATGAGGAATGCATGAAATTATTATTCTTGCTATTGTCTCTCTTACCTGGTCCCCATTATTACTAAGTATTATATAGACACTCCTTGATTTTCAGTGAGGTTTTGATAAATTCGTCCTAAATTCAAAATATTCTAAGTCAAAAAGGCGGCAAATACACCTGGTCTACCACCTCCCAAACATCATGGCTTGGCCACACAACACACCGCAATGCCAGCTGCTGCTTCTCCTCACGTTCGTGCTCCCGCTGCCCAGCATGGTCCTGGAGTATGGCGCTGCATACTGCTAGCCCTGGCAAAGGGCAGAATTCAAACTTTGCAACACTGTTTCTACTGAAGGTGTGTTGCTTTTGTATCATAGTAAAGTTGAAAAACCCTAAGTCAAAACAGTATCAGTCAGGACCATCTGTACCATTCTGTCTCACTACACAGATCAAACTCATAGTGATTCTCCTGTTTTCGGCCTCCCAAGCACTGGGATTTTAGGCACGCACCACCATGCCCAGTCTCATTTGCTGTCTTAGCACTCCTTATGGGCAGGGCCACTGGCATGACACTTTGGGGATCAAATCCTGGTCCCTTCATCTGCCTAAGTAGGCATGTTAATCCCCTAGCTATCAGGCTGGACCAAAATAAAATTATAGAAAACTCCTATAGCTCAGTGGGGAAGACTACTTGCCTAGCAAGTGCAAGGCCAGGTTCCATCCCCAGAACTGCAATCAATCAATCAATCAATCAGTAGTGCTTATGGAATACACATAATACCAGCAGCAGAGAAAGGCCCATGGTAAACAGTTCAATCCCTTTTCCTTCTTTCCACTCCCATGGCCCCAGCCCCACCGCTCTTACTCACTTCTTACCCATCTTTTCAGACATTTTCTGCACAAAGTTAAGTGAGTATGCACATACTCGGGCTCTTTTCACCCAAATCAGAACATTCTGTGCACCTGGATTTTTTTCATTCAGAGGTTTTTTTTGTTTTTTAAAATCTTTTATTTATTTAGTACAGGGTCTTGCTACGCAGCTCAGGCTTGTAGTGATCTTCCTGTGTCAGCCTCTCCAGTGCTGGAATTATGGGCATGTGCTGCTGCACCTGGTTCCGATGGCCAACATGGCATGCCTGGGGTTCCAGGGCCAGCATAGCACACAGTCCCCGGAATCAAAGTCGGGACCCTGCACTTGCCAGACAAGTGCTTAGACTGCCAAACTATCTCCCTGGCCCTCATTCAGAGTTTTGAAGAGCTTTTCATTTCAGTGCAAATAAATTCTTTGAGAGGCTGTGAGACACCCCAGAACAGGAATGTACCATGATGTGTTTGCTAAGCTCCATCAAGTTGGACATTTGGGATTCACATCCCTTGGAGGCTTCTCAGCCTGGCTGTTAGGAGGGATGACAGTTGTCCCTGTCATTGTGCATTTCCTCATTTTATCCTTGTAGTCATCCTGGTGCCTACAAAGTCAGGGCCTATGGAAACCTGATGCAGCAGACATTTCCGGATTCAGGACGGGAACAGCAGGGAGACTTGGCACCCATGGGTTGAGGTCTCCCCAGGACACAGGAAACAGAGAAGGAAATGTCACTCAGTGTCTTTGCCTCGGTTGACCTTTGCCTCTCTGTCTGTAGGCTTGTGCAGGAATGCTCAACCTGGCCCTGAAAAAACTGCCTAGGGAACTTAGCAATCTCAGCACCAGACCACACTCCAGGCCACTCTAATTATGTCGGAATCTCTGGGGGTCAGCCTCCCTGCAGTAGAAGTAGTACAGGTGGTTGTATTGTGAACCACAAGAACCTATAGTCCAAAACCTAGAAGCAAAAATAGCCTTATAAGCCTGAAGGCCTTTATTTTTATCCTTCTACAACGAGAGAGAGAGAGAGAGAGAGAGAGAGAGAGAGAGAGAATATTATTCCATAACATACAAGCCAGAATGAACTTAACAATCATGCACACAAGATATGCACATACAGTTGCTCTTATTCTTGCTAAGTTTATACTTGGTCACCTTTTTGACTCTTATTTGAAATTGTTTATGTAACTTGCTAAGCAGTATTTAGCAGGCCATTTGGCAATATGTATCAAAAGCCATAAAACTGTTTGGAATCATTGGCTTAGTTATTCCACATTTGGAAATGAAAAGAAATAATATAAATATAGGGAAAAAGCTACATGAATATCTTTTATTAGATGTTCGTTGCAGCATTATTTAATGGGAAAGTGGAAAAGTTAAATGTTCAGTGATATAGGAATAAGTAATCTGTGATGCCTCTATTTGCCAGAATATTAAGTAATCATTAAAATTATAACTATGAAGACAAAATAATACAGTGGAAAATGCTTGTGCTATAAAGTTAAATGGAAACACATGATATAAGAGTGTGTGACTATTATAATCACAACTACATGCAGAGGAAGCTACATGTAAAGGAACAAATTAGAAAGGAGAAGAACAGAATGCTAACAGATTGTGTTGAGAGAAACACACAGAGGTGTGTGTTTTCTTTCTCCTACTTTTGAAGATTTGATATGATTATATTATGACCTAGATGCAAATAGATTTTGGGGGGAAGTATCTCAGAGATCGAACTCGGGACCTTGCACTTGCCATGCAGGCGCTTATGCCACTGTGCTCTATCCCCAGTCCTATATTTTTTCTAATGTCTTGCCTTGTATATTTTTTATGTATCTGTCAAAGACCCCTAAAGTGACTATCGCTGCATACAGCACTAAGGTCATTGTGCCGCAAGGTCGATGAATACAGGGCTGAAATCACTGTGCTGCGCTGAGCACCTCAGGCTGCCTGTGGGTCAAGGCTGGGATTGAGGCTCAGCTGCAGAGCTACAAGGTGAGAGATCCCGGTTCAGGCCCCAGATGAGCAGAGCCGCAGTCACACTGCACCAGGAGCAGGTGCTTAGCTTCACAGTGCGGCCTGGAGCCAGTTGTCCCCTCTCTGCACCTCACGCTGCTTGTCTGCAGCACAGTGACTTCAACTTGAGGAAGCTCAGGATCCTTCTATTAATATCAACATGATGGCTGTGATATGGAGGATGCGGCAAAGGTGATATTGGTGGACCCCAAGTGCATTGAGCTTCACTGAATAGGAGGCATAGAGGCAGAAAAGCAGCCCCCAGCCTGTTTGCAGCCAAGAGGCCTCCTGCTTCTCATTTCTACATCCAGAATTGCTGCCTCTCATCCTGCAAATCCTGGAAAGCATAAATGAATAAATGTAAGGCAAATCACACACTGTTCAACGTTGGGTAATTTCTCTCCACATCACTTGCTTGCAGTCCTGTAAACAAAAGTGCCTCTGAAATGTGCCTCTGAAATACGCAGGCGAATGCTTAGAGCCAAACAGGAAACCCTGTTCCACCCCCAGCCTGGACTTTTCAACTTGATAAAGTGATTTTTCTCAACAGGCAGAGGAGGGGGAGTCATAAATCAGTGACAGCACAGCTCCTTGGGGTCTGTGCATCTCACTTCTCTCCTCTGCGATGGAGCCGCAACAGCCCTGGGCCAGAGAATAACAGGGGGAAGGGGCTGGGGTGGCTAGAAGCAGAGCCATTCTGATGGGAAGGAAAATTGAAACCCCAGGATTTAAAGAGAGCAATAAAGGTGATGATGGGAAACATGAGCCCACAGATACACGGGGCCACCTCCCTCATCCGGCAGGAGCGGAGCCTTTTCCACAGGACTGAAATTTAACTGTTGGCACTCTGGGACTTGATCCTTAAACCCATTAAAACACATCTCTGTATCTGTAAATGTCTGGGTGGGACAGGATTCAGGCTTTAAAAGAAAGGCACTGAGAGTTCCATCTTCCGTATATGCATGTGAGTGACTATTTGTGAAAGGCTGTTGTTCTCTGCTGTCCTTCCGTGAGGACAGGGCCTGTGTATCCCAGCCCCTAGGACCGCGCAGGCTCGTGACTCCTTTATAGCTGCTAAATGAGTGACTGAGTGATGAGAACCCCTGACTTTTTCTTTTTTTCTTTATCTTTTTGCAGCGCTGGGGTTTGCACGGAGGGCCTCACATGTGTGCTCTATCACTGAGCCACATCCACATCCTGGTTTTATTTATTTTGAAACAGTGCTTCACAAAGCTGCCCTGACTGGCTTCTCATTGCGATCCTCCTGCCTCAGACTACAGTGGTGTGCCACCTCATTCCACTCTCCAGACCTGGAATACATTGCGTTATGAAGGACTCCATTTGTTTTTATCAGAAAATAACTCTTGCTTGCTAAGGCAAATGAAAATGGAGGGCTTGATGGCATTTTCACCAGCAGTGTAGCACTGTGGATTGACAGGAGCCAGGCTGGCGACTTGGGAAGCGCTACAAAGCTGCCCCCCTCTGCCCACAGGCTCTTTCTTTCTTATGTTCTTTCCTTGCTGATCTTCTTCTACTGCGCAGAGCAAAGCTATCTTTCCTGTTCAGGGTTTGTTAATCTCAGAAGCCCCTTTTTTCTGCTGTTTTGGTTTCTCGACTTCCCTGGACAGAGAATTCCAGCTGCCCCTGCTGTTTGGTGTATACCTCAGCAGGAGCCGACTCTGGCAAAGTAATAAGAAATCTTGGTACCAACAGGATGAGGGTCCTGGAGACCTTGGAGGTGGCCTGAAGGGATGCCTGAGGTAAAAGCACATCGAGCCACAAAACAGTACCGGTCTCCTATGTTCGCATTACCCCTTATGTGGTTACAGCAAGGCTACGGGCCTTTACCAGTGAAATTTGGCCAAGGTCACACAGCCAGGGTCAGGTAGAGAGGACCAGAAGTAGACACTGTGGGGTTGGGTGGTCCTGCCTGGCTGCCTCCCTAACCCGGGCCATTTCTTTGTATTGCAGTAATTGCAGCAGACAGTCTGGCCCAGGGCTGAGTGATCGCTGACCCCAGGAAACACCCTGCAAATTGCTGTCTTGGAAAAGCCCCAAAGTCAGCATGCTTTTTTGTCTATTTGTTTTTCTCTTGTACAACTGGGTAAAGGTTGTGGCCTGCCTGCTCCTGGGGGCAATGGACTGCAGGTTGCCTTTTTGCAAAATTAATCAGCGAGTCAGAGAACAGAAATACACTCTCTCCAGTGACTGCTTAGTCCTCCAGAAAAGCCTTTTCTTCTCCACTGTGGCCTTTAGTGTCTTTTAACTCTTCAGCAACAGCAGAAGCCACACCAGTTACGTCCACGTCTCCACTAAACTGGAGCCCACTGCCCCTGCAGACTTGACAGTTTGGTGTCAGGGTGCAGCAGCAGCTTAGCTTTGCTGTGACCATGAAAGTGTGCAGGGCTACCTCTTCCCACTGCATCACAGACATCCTCTTCTTCATCCAAATAAGCCACTGGTCACAATTTCCTCCAGCTCTTTTTAATATTTGACTTTCAACAACCTCTGAGGCACAAGCAATATGAAAGCCCTATCTTTAATATTGTCACAAGGCTAAAAAAAAATCCTCTATAGTGTCTACATGATAGAGCAGCTTGCTCATGACATTTGTTTTATAATAATGCTTCACGTTCTAAATATCCCTCTGGTCCATAGGTCAGATGAAGGAAGTAACAAGGAGCAGGAGGGGTAGGAGGGAGAGCAGGGAGGTGGTAGGGATCTTGTCAGACCATAACTGAAGGGAATATTTTATAATTAGCTAGGAATAAGGTGACTTCACTTATCTGGAGAGTTCTGTGGTTCACAGATAAACATCCCTGGAAGATTCAAAAGGATGTGAGTACCAGTTAGAAAAATATCTTCCTCTGGGAGCAACTGGTCCAATAGATTTGAAACATTTATTTAGTGAAAATTCTAAAACACACTGTAAATCCCTGCAGGGAGAAGGCTTTCAAATAACAGGCTGAAATGGTAAAAAGATTTATCACTAATTCATTTAGCAAGAAGGACAGAGGAAAGGTAGTTTTAGTTCTGGTCAATGTACTGACTTAACAGTGGCCTCAAAGAGCCAAGTTCTGTCCATGTGCCTTTTCTGTCACCTTCAGTATGTTACTTGGCATTACTCATAATCACAAGACAGCTGCATGATCTCCGGGGGTCATACCCTCACACATAAGCACCCGCGGAAGAAAAAGAATATTTTCATTTTATTTAAGACCAATAAATTCCTCTCAGAACAATCTATCTTGCAAATAGCTGCTAATATCCCACCAGACAAAATTTAGTTGCATGTCCCTCTCAAAGCCAATCACCGGAAAAATAAAGCAAATTATTTTGAATGACTAAGATTGTGTGCTGGACTAAGGCTGGGGTGCCTTGTCCCTGAAATGTCAGACTGCCATGACTGTCTGAAAATCTGAACATTATACGTGTTCTATCAGCAAGAAGTAGGAAGAGGATGGTTATTGGCCAGGGTGCTGGCAATATCTGTGACAGGGCTCAGTACACATTTCTTGATTTTAATCTATTTTATTCTACCTAAACCCCAGGACATTTGATTCACTGACATCTACTGAGATAGATGCCATTAGGCAAACTGGTTACAGAAACACTATAAAACTGCTCAAGAGAGATGTATTCGGAAAAGAGTTCCTTGAAAAAGCCACAAATTTGGTCTATAGCTTCACAATGAAGTGATTGGTTTGCATTACCTTGGTCTAATCTTCTAATTGTGTGCCTCACTGTGAAATGCCACAGCAGCCCTTTAGAAAATACGTGACTCCATCAGCCATGCTTGCTGGTTCAAGTCTATTTGCCTTTGTAATTAGTACTGGACCAGAGAGAAGATAGCTACATGGTATTGGAAATACAAAGCTTACCCATATTTACCTCTGGCTGTCATCCATCCATCCATCCGTGCTTCCATCCATCCATCATCCATCCATCCATCCATCCATCCAACCATCCATCCACCCATCCACCACTTTTATAACTGCCCACATTCCACAGAAGCTGAGATGTACTGTGTGTTATTTCCATTAGAAGATTGTGGGAAGCCTTGTCCTGGAGGAGAAGGATTTGTCATATTGCTAGCTCCACTCTGCCATTTATGTTTCCCTCCAGTTTGACACTTAGGATCTTTCCCTTGTAGGTGGCAGAAGTCAACCACGGATAACTTACATAGAAAGGAAATTTATTTAAAGGCCAGAGGGTAGCTCATAGAATCAAGGTGGATTCCAGGGGTCTGGGCTCAGGAACTAATGATGATTGCTGGGAAGAATTAACTCCCTCTGCCCACTCCTGTCCTCAGATTCAAGAGTCTGGAGAAAAAGTCCATTTGGCTATGACTGGGGACACACCTCACTAACCCTGCAGTGATGGTGGAGGAGATGCTTCCCATGAGGAAGCTGGGGTCCTGCCAGCAGGTGGGGGCTGCTTGCGAGGCAGGCCATGTTGCCCTCCAAAGCGACAGCTGAGCACTGCACCTGTGAGCCACACACACTCAGCACTCGGAACTTACAGACTTACAGACTATAAGCATGAAGCTTTCTTCCACTTTCCATATCTCTTTAAACCTCCAAAGGGGTGGATTTCTCCTTGTCCCTGAACATAAACCTATTCGCTCCTACATAATAAAACAGCCTAGGATCACTTTATGATGCAAACACAATCTTAAATTCAGTAGCAGAATATTAATTCTATGAGCACTTTGTTCGTCAATTAAAGAGGAGACTCCTCCTGTACTCCCCCAGCTGGGATCAGTTAGAGGCAAGCTGTCTGCCTTTGGCAGAGGGAGCATTCAGCTTTCTCTTCTCACTGCCTGCTGCTTCACACCCTTCCATGGTCACAGCAAGGGAGAAAGGGGTGTGATGGAGGCTAAGATAGTTTTTGTTTAACTGGTACCATTAGGAAACAACTCTGTACTCTCACAGCACAATACATTTTTAACGTTGGCTCTCTCAAGGGCAACTTCATGTAGTTTTTAAAAAGTTTATGGGGGGCTGGGGAGATGGCTCAGTAGAATAAGCACTTGCCTGGCAGGCCCAAGGGCCTGAGTTCAATCCCCAGTTCAGCAAAAACAAAACAAAACAAATCCCAAAAGTTTATGCTTAATTTATAATAATTCTCCAAGTTTTCAGGGTACAGTGTGATATTTTGATATATGTCTATAATGTATAATGATCAAATCAGATAGTCAACATATTCATTATGTTGAACACTTATCATTTCTTGGAAACACTCAAGAAAAATATACAGTGACTTATTGGTAGCTAGAGTCACTCTGCTGTACTATGCATCTAGAACTTAGTTCTTTTATTATCTGTAATTTGGTATCCAATAACCAACTTCTGTCTCCCCAACAGCGTTTTCAGGCTACTCTCTTTCTTACACCTAGAAGATCAACTTTTTTAGTCTTGCATGTGCCTGAGATCATTCATTTGTCTTTCTGTGCCTGTATATATTTCCCCTAATGTAATGTCCTCCAGGCTCACCCATGTTGCTACAAATGGCCTAATTTCATACCTTTTCATGACTGAATAGTATTCTATTCTGTATATGGACTGCATTCTCTTTAACCATACATTACTTGATGGTCATTTACACTGACTCCATATCTTGGTTACTGTGATCTGGGCTGCAGTCAACGTGGGGGTACAAATCTCCTTTGGATATATATCCAGCGGTGGGATTGTTGGAGCCCTTGGTTGTTCCCTTTTCAGTTCTTGAGGGACCTCTATGCCATTTTCTGTAGAGCATCTACTACCTAACATTTCCACTAACAGAGCAGGACAGTTATTCTTCCTCATCCTCACCAACACTTCTTTTATTTTTTATTTTTGTCTTTTTTATCATAGTCATCCTAGCCTTGCTAGACTGTCATATTATCATGGTCTTGACAGGCATTTCCCTTGTGATTAGTGATGCTGAACACTCCCTCACCTATTTGTTGACCCTGTGTATGACTTCTCTTGGGAAATAGCTATTCGGATCATTTGCCTATTGTTTAACCAAATCACATGCGTGTTTGCTGTTGACTTGCATTCCTTATGTATTCTAGGTATCAGTCCATTACTGGATGAATAGTTTGTAAATATTTTCTCCTCTTCCCTAGATTTTCTCTTCATTCTGAACTGATGTTTCCTACCCTATGAAGAAGTGTTTCAGTCTGATGTAATCCCATCTGCCTGTCTTGCTTTTGTTGCCTGTATATTTGGGGTCATATAAAAAACAACTTTGCACATTCCAAGTGTTGAAGTGATCCCTTTGGTTTCTTCCTTCTGAGTCTCCTCCACTGCATGTCTCTGACAGCGACATGGCTGCTCATGCTGATGGCCTCTGCAGCAGTCCACGAGCCTCCTCTCTTGCCCTGCGGTTTCCTGGAGGAGGAGGATGACAGACAGGTCCTCTGTGTTTCCGTCTGCCAGCCGCAGGTGTCATGCATTCAGTGGTCTCTTATTAAGTGGTCCTGTTAAATTCTCTCTGCAGGCTTGTACTGAGGGACAGATGTCAGGGTCTCAACCTTGTTAGAGGGTTGTGTGACTCTCAGCACAATCCTTTCTGAAGACATCATCCTGTAATACTCCTCTCTTCCCCAGTTGTCATCCACAAATTTTTATAACCCATAGGATGTCAAGAGTTAAAGAATCACAAAAATTTTTAGAAGATTTTTATTTTCAATTCTCCCTTCCACCCCTTACTGTACTAGGGTTGAACCCAGAGTACACTGAGTTATCTGTCCAGCTCTTTTTATTTTTTATTTTGGGACAGGGTCTCACTAAGTTACCCAGGGTGGCCTTGAACTTTCAATTATCCTGCCTCAGCTTTCCTAGTAGCTGGGATTATAGATGTGTGCCATTACCCCTGGCCATTTGCATTTCTTTAATTACTAATGAATACATACTTTTTCATAAGCCCTGTATAAGTGTCTAATAACAGAAATGACTAACACCGCCCTCAGTGTGCACAGGTGCCTGTGCTATGACATTTAATTCTCATGGGGATCCAGTGCTGTATCATTATTCTCATTTGGCATTTGGGACCCAGATTCATAAATTGACTTGTCCAAGGTCACGCTGTTGGTGGCCTGACTTTTGAATGCTCCTGCCTGACTTTTCCCCCATTCTTGCTTTTTTAAATTTGCCTTTGCTCAGATTCCTCCCCCTTTATTTTCTCTTTTCTCCTGTCTCTGTCTCTGTCTCTGTCTCTGTGTCTCTGTGTCTCTCTGTCTCTGTCACTGTCTCTGTCTCTCTATCTCTCTCTGTCTCTCTCTGTCTCTCTGCCTCTCTCTCTGCCTCTCTCTCTGTCTCTCTCTCTCTGTCTCTCTGTCTCTCTCTCTGTCTCTCTCTCTCTGTCTCTCTCTGTCTCTCT
>NDGM011226537.1:6752-24124 GCA_002564305.1 Octomys mimax | reverse complement strand
TGGGATAAGCACTTCCCTGGCAAGCGCAAGGGCCTGAGTTCAATCCCTGGTTCCGCAAAAAAACACACACACACACACAAAAAAAAAACATTACCATCCTTGCAGAAAATTCTGTTGCATAGTGCTATCCTAGAAACTGCATATATGAAGTCAATAAAAATGATATGTCATAGTGATATTTCAAGTATGTCTAAGAGTTGATATGGTTATCTATACTGTAGTCTATCTTATCTTTTAGCGATCACTCATGTACCTACAACAGTATCTATAGCAATTAAGAAATTAAGCAAGATAGCCCAAAATAATGAAATTAAATTTCTTGAGAAAGACTATTACTAAAGTCCAAAATTATAACTGTAAACAGTTATATATATATATATATATATATATATATATATATTCAACTCCTATATGTATCATGGGCTATATCATGAGTTTTTGATATCAATTATATTTACCTTTTAATCAATTAATTAATATATAATTAAGCAGTTGTTTTCATCTTCTGGGTGTCAAAAGCTGCTTTGGGTCCATCTCATAAAATCTGCATTCTCTGAGATATATGTATTTTCTTTACAACTTTTTGGGAATTTTGATTTGCTGAATTTTCCAAGAGCAGACTTCAATCAAGGAAGTGTGTATAATATCTGTCCAGAGAAAGCATTGCATCCTTTTCATATATTCAACTTAATTTTGATTAAATTGTGGTAATTCATATAGTTGCAATAACAACATTAGTGAGGAATATCTTTTCTTTTATAGAAGATATATAAAATTTTTCTTCTTTTGTAGAAGAAAAATTGGACAAGGTTAGTTAAACAGTCCAGGGAGAATTTTTCAAGATTACTTGCAATAAGGGAGAGAAATTGAAGTTTCCTCCCTTGAAACAAAACAAAACAAACAAACAAAAATAAAAATAAGAGAAAAGCACCATAAGATGAGTAGAATAGTCAATGTGATTAGGCCATCTGTGTTTCCTAATTTGCATTTATGTGAAACTACTACTTTCTCTCACAGTCTGGGAACACAAGGCCACATCTTTCTTGAGGATCACATTTCAAAGGGATAGTTCCAGATACTTGGGAAAGACATTCCTAGGTTGTAGAAGATTTACATCTCAAAAGGTCAAAGAAAGAATTCACACATGAAAGTTTTCTCAAGGAAATTCTGTAAGGAAAGAAAGTCAGGGCCTACAATCAGGAAGAAACTTGTCTAAAATTTAATCAAGCTGTGGAGAACTTTAAGGGCCTTTGGTCAATGCACAGGAAATTTTGACATTTGAAACCTTAAAGGCTCAGAAGAATAACTTCTGATTTGAATTTAGTCAGAAAATATAATCTACATTTAAGCAGTATCATGCCCTCTACAAGTAAACAAATGATGCAATTATTCATTTTATCACTTTCACAGGAGAATAGTGTCATTTTTTTTCAAAGTAGCCCCATCAAGAATACAAATTGTGATTAACAGGTAGAGGAAAGAGTGGAAAGTAGTGACTGCAATTGTACCTAATTCAATTTAACAGATTAGAGCAAAAGTCATTCATTTTCAGATTTTTCTAAAAACAACTGCTGAGTGCATAGCTGTGCTGTAGTGAATAAATCTGAAGAAAACACCTCCATTTCAGGAGCTTAGATGAAAGAGAGATAAGACCTTCGGCAATTTGGTCATCTTAAAGAGAATTTGTATGGGACAAACATACAGTTTCAACAGTATGGGTTCCAAATTCTCCCTCATCACCAGAATAAGGCAATACTCCTAGAAATTTCATTTCCTCATGACATACTGTATTTTAAAGCATTGGTCACAACTATTTATTTTTAAATTACTATAGACAGTGAAGTTAGGTAGAAATATTACAGGCAGTCAAGCAGTGCTAGACCCTCAAGGCAGACAACACAAAAGATGAAAACACATTACAGTTTTGGCAGGAGGCACGTCTGTTGAAGGTCAGCTCTCAAGATAAAGAGGAATGGGCAGGCCTACACGTTTCCCCAAGGCATAAGTGGTAACACCTCATTTAATGAAGTCTAGATATTTGTCAGTCACCCTAGTGAGTGACCAAGACTCTCAGATCTATCCTTTCCTGAAAAGTTCTTTGTTCTTCACATTTACACTATGTGACCTGTTTCCCAATTGGATCAAAATTACTTAAGCAGCTATACTTGTAACCTAATTGTGTTATTGATTATAATTATACCCACTGTGTGATTTTATACCCATCTTGAGATTTTGCACTATAAAACTCCTTCCAGAAAGTGAGCTCACTGGCAATCCACTTAGAATACTTTCTATCTCTTAGGAGCTATATCTCTTTCCCTCAGTATTTCCTATTTTTAACCTCCATTGTTTCTTAGAATTCATTCTTTGATCTGTGAGAACACGAACTCTGCATACTTGACATCTAACAGGCTGGAAGTTATAATCGTTCCATTGTATCATTTTGAGGTCTTATATCATTCACATAGCAAATTGGTGTTTTCTAGTACCCTGGGAATACCACTGAAGTGTTACTGGATTTTGGATTCCACCAGCTTTTGGGTGCCAAAAAGACCCCTCCCATGTTCTTAGTGTCCTGAACAAAGAATTAGACAAGACATACAGAGAAGGTAGTGAGGATTTACACTTGTTCAAGGTGGGAAAGTAGTAAGCCTTACAGAGTAAGAGCAGGCAAGTAAAAAGGCTTACAGAGACCTCAAGGAATAATGGCTGGGCTGTTTCCTACATGGAATTCCTAGCTTGCTTCTTCCTCATGCAAACAATGCATTTGGAACACTCATCCTACCATAAATTCACTTGGCCTGATGTCAGATTTAAACTATCCTAGCAGACCGTCTGCTTGGTTTATGGCCAGGTGTAAATGTCCTAAATGATGCTTTTCTTTTTTCTTTTTAGTGACTGATTGATTGAGTGATTGATTTTGTACAGGGTCTTGCTATACAACCTGGACTCATAGTGATCCTCCTGTCTCAGGCTCCCCAGTGCTGGAATTAGTCGTGTGCAACCATGCTAGGTTTGTTTGGCCAGTTCAGCATGGGGCCAGGATGGTATGTGGTGCTGAGGATGAAAACTGGGTCCTTGTGCTCACCAGGCAGGCAATTATACTTCTGAGCTCTCTCCCCAGCCCCAAATGTCACTTTATTGATTGGTCTCAGGTGAAAGGCTTGAGAATGGCATAGTCATGCCCAGATTCTGTGTTCTACTCATATGCTTCTGTCTCCTTGACTAACAGGCTGCTCATAGCTGTTTAGCCAGTTTTCCATACACTAATCTCATACTCCAAGAACATTGAATTCTCATAGCCCTTTTTATTTCAGCTGAGAACAAGAGTAAATATTATATAATGACTTTAAGTGTCTTGACCCTGTATCATTTTTTTTTGCTTGTTTGTTTTTTGCTACTTAAGAAACTGACAAGTAAATGCCCTTTACTGGGCTGGGGATATAGCTCAGTGGCATAGCACTTGCCTGGAAAGTGTAAGGTCCTGAGTTTGATTCCAAGTAGCCCACTGAATAAATAAATAATAAAATTAAATAAAATAATTTTCATTTACTACTCATCATGCTCATTAACTACTCTAAATATACTATTTTTCCTCTTTGAAATGACACTTTCAAAACAATCCATAGCACAATGGAACATTTTGTATGCTGTAAGCATGGATATTCTTCTATGTTATATTTGCAGCATATCATTAAGACAAGCTCAATCCTTCTACATATATCAAAATTATGATTTATACATAAAAGCAACACATCTAAATGTTCCATATCAGATGTATTTTTTTCTTTAAAGAATTAGAACTTCTATCAAATTTTCTATCAGCTTTAAAGAACATTCAAAAAACTATCTGGCCAATGGAGTTGTGTATTTCCATTCATGATGAGAAGAAAACAACTTTTAGGCTTAAAATAACAACAGCACAAAAGGGAATAGAAATGAGATACAATAAGGAAAATGAGACTTATCAGTCTTTGAATAGGTGTAATGAAAATGTACCATCTGCCTAACATATCCTAGACATTTTGTATATTGCATTTAATAAACTTAAAATATGTACTGATTTAATATTACTCTAAGAAGAGGTAGTTAGAAAATATTAACAAAACCAGGAAAACACAATACAATAGATTGAACCTTATCCCTAATCCCTAACCAACACCATTGAAATTGGAATCACAAAGTTTTTCTGGCTGAGATTTTTCATGTATTTAACAACCTTGATTTAGCTGTTTCTAATTTATTTTCACATTCATGAAAACTGCTGGAATGTTATACTCTGTGATGTTTTACAATGTTACTTTTACATTTTTGCTCATGGGAGTTCTATGAAATGATGCTATCTTAGTTGCTTTTCTCTTATTGCTGAGTCACAATACCCAACACCCAAAGTTAAGTGGGGAAAAGTTTGCTTACCTCACAGTTGGTAGATGTTCCGGTCCATAATTGGTAGGCTCCAAGGCAGGTGGAAGAGCAGACAGACATCACAGAGGAGAAACAGTTCATGGCAGACAGAAGACAGCAAAGTCAGCAAGCAAGGGACAAGACAAGCCTCTTTCTGTCCCTTATATTGTATCCAGGCTAACTGGACAAGGGTGGTGCCAAACTGCTCAGTGGGCCGATGTAGTAAGCACCCGTCCTTAGTGATAGCACCCTTAATCCTCGCAGTGTGCCGTGAATCAGTCACACACTCTAGATACAGCCTCCTCTGAAGAGTCTGTGGTACATATGACTGCATGAAGGCTTAGGGGAATGTCTATACACAAGACATAACAAACAGTGATATAAAGATGAAATGATATTTTAAATGTATTACTTTGTCTTTCCATTGAGCATATTACATTATCATAGTGTTCAAATCTGCATAAACTCCTACAAGCCTACGTTATTTGGCTATGTATGTGTTAGAGTTTATTTTATTTCTTAAAAAAACAGTATTTTAAATTAAATTGTATATTTTTAGGTGCCATCGGAGAAGTTTGGCCTAAAAATTGTTCCTGAATATCATTTATTAAAATTGATTTAGTAATAAACTGCTTGTCATGTAGGAAATAGTACCTTCCAAGTTATTTAAGTTTGTCAATTACCTTTTCAAATATATGAGTTATGTGTATATATATTTTATTTTTGAAAAGTTCTTTATTAAATGATATTTCTATTACTATTGCATGCATCATTATATGTAGAGATTATTTTTCTAAGACAAAAAGGAAAGTTTAGTATTTTGCTCTTCATAAAGTATATAATATGCTAATTTTAGCTTTTCAATAAAGTTACAGGATTTTTAATTAACCAATCTCTTTTACTCTCACTCTTTCTGTAGTTCTTCCTCCTTTTCTCTTTTCCTCTGTGACACTAGTTGAAAGGTAAAGATACTACTTCAACAGCCTTATCTTCAATGGTCTAGGAATTTTAGCCAATATTTAACATGTTTGTTTTTTCCATATTCTTTAAATTCCTAACATCACTTACATCTCTATATTATATTTGCTTACAATATACAATTTGTTGTCTATTTTATAGTTCAAGGACCACCCAGTTGCTTCTTATGGCCAAATCCAGCCCATGATTTGTTTTTGGAAATGAAGTTTGATTAGAACATAGCCATGGCCATTGATTTGCATATTATGTAACTCTGGGTATGTACCACAGCAATAGGGCTGTGAGAAAGACTATATGGCTTACAAAAGCTAAAGTAAAGTCTATCTGGTCCTTTTCCTCAGGAGTTTTCTATCTGGGTTTTATTGTCTGATATACAGTAGGCATTGATTATATTATCTCATTTTAATTTAATAGATGGATATTTGGATGGATGGATACAAATCATAGAAAAATGCATCATTATGAAAGAGAAGACTAGTTCAATCAGAGTATTGAGATCTAAATTTATTTCTGTAATGAGTTTTATTAAGGTTAAAGAAGAGGAAGAATGTATTTTTCATAGGAATAGTAAATATTGGGAGAAGTTACGGAGGTAATGAGAAGGAAAAGCTTTACGTATTGACTTTAGTAAAGAAGATAGTTTCATATCAGAAATATCTACTAATTTTTGATTGTTCCAGTTCTATAGAAACAAAACAAAACAAAAAAATCCTAGATGCTCATTGAGATGATTAGCAAGGAGTTCACCACTACTTAATTCAAGAAATTTTTATACCCCATTATGTTTTTTATCTTGAAGTAACTTTTTACTATTTTTACCTTCACTATGGAATTGTTAACTAGTCAAAACTGAAAATAGAGTTTTATTGAATGTCCTTCTAAATATTAATACCATATTTTGAAAGTAAAATATCTTCAAATGCTTAAGGAACTTTTATTAATGTGTTTGATATTGCAGGGTCTCACTACACAGGTCAGACTCCAGTTCAGACTTTTAGTGATCCTCCTGCTTTCAGCCTTCCCAGTGCTGGGATTACAGGCATGCACTACCATGCTGGGACTCTAGTTGGCTTAGACTACATTGGGAGCCTGGCTGGCGTGGCATGTGGTGCTGAATCATGGTCCCTGAGCTTGCCTAAGCTTGTCTAAGCAGGCACTTTAGTCCACTGAGATATCACACTGAGCTATCTCCCCAGCCCACTTAAGGAACTTTTGACTATTAGCATCATCTTGCAGTCTGTCACAGCTTGTGTCTAGATGTTTCCCCAAACCTCATGCAGTCATAGGTGGGTCATTTTCTGTGTGTGACCCTGTGATTGATTCATGATCCAATGCTAAGGTCAAGTGCACTAGGAATAAGGGTGAGTGCTTAGTGGCACTGGGTAAAATCTAAGGGATAGAAAGAGCTATGATTACCCATTGCTTATTTTGTTACCTTCTGCCCACCATGAACTGTTTCTCCTCTGAGATGCCTGTCAGCATGCCACCCTGCCTTGGAGCCCACTGAAGAAAGACTGAAACCTCTATGAATCGTGAACTAAATAAATCTTTCCTCCTCTAACTTTGGGTGTCAGTTATTTTGTCTCAGCAGTGAGAAAAGTAACTAAGAACTAGTCCTGTGAAATATTCATAAACAGCAGCTGGCATGAGTAAGAAATTTAATGGAAAGTATGCAGAAAATTATGGAAAGATATTATTTTCACTTAGTGAAACTTAAATTCTTGAATTTCTCAAATAAATAGATTCTGGACTATAGAATTTCCAGAGATGGTTGGAGACTTGAAATTTCCAGCATTAGTAAGAACACATTTTCTTTGGGCATCTCTGAAACAATCTTGAGGATGGGCAAAGGTACTATATAATGAGACTGTCAAACTTGATGTTCAAATTTTACTGCTTTTGGGAATTTAAAGCAGGTTTATAATTTTATATTAGATCAAGTATAGAAACAGAATGTATAATTGGATTCTTCAAAATATAGAAACGACATTTATGTTCCATTTCCACTCTCAGAATTTCCTATTTCATTTTTTTCCATTTACATTATCTGTCATGCTGTTTTACATTCTTTTTATCTGCTGTTTTATTTATATTTGCACTTGTCTATGAAGATAGAAAATGCATAATAAAGGCTGTGGTTGGCAATAAATAAGGTGTGAGATTGCATATTTTGTAACAGTGTAGGCTTGGGACATGAAACAGAAGCCATGAGCTTTAAACTTTCCCTCTCTCTGGCCGCAGGGGACCACAGCATTGCTTCCTGAATAAAAGAAGATATGGCCTTTGAGCTGTGAGGTATGGAAAAATCTCTCTTTTCAAGCACAGTGGCCAATTTGCAATTTAAAGTGGTATATACTTGCACAGATATTTCAGAAAAAAATATACCTGCTGTAAAACACATTACTACTCTTCGATCAAAGGACCAGAGGAAAGTTAATAGTTGAGAAAGTCCTGAATTTAGAAATCAGTATTTTATCACTGGAGAGAGAACTACCATATATAAGTTTTGTATCAAACCATCAGATTTGATGAGTAGACCTCTGGTGTTTCTAAACATGAGATATTTGAGAGTTAGAAAAATATCAGTCGGTTGTTCCATTGTCTTTTATTCTTCCCCTAAATGGTAGAATTTAAGGATAAAAATTAAATTTCCAAGTGAAGGAAAAGTCACTGAAATGTGAAAAATAGCGTATAATAAAATTCCTTCCTTCCCTATCTCTCTCCTTTCTGTCACTCCCTTGTTCCCTTCTTGTTTTTCCTTTCTGCACTCTTCCTTTCTTCATTTTTATTTATGTAAGATTTATGCAAACAACAGGCCTTGAGAAGCAATAAGTGTTTATTGTGACACATATAAAAATGAAAGCAATCTAATAAATGCGATAATGGAAATGTACACATAGTATTATTGGATGACTACAAAGAGCATGCAATATGTTTTATGAGGAATTTAAGAAAAAAACCTATGTACTAAGTCATAAAATGAATGAATATTTGCTGTGAGAAAAAAATAGGAAAGAGATGAGATAGTGACTAGGAAAAGGATATTCTTGACCATTGTAATAAAAAAAAATGTTTAAAACAGAATTGCACAGATTATGAAAGAAACAATGGCTATTCTGGATTATTTCTGCCTGAAGTAGGGCATGGCCAATGATAGAATTAGAGAAGGAAGAGGTGTCAGGACACATGGCATTTTATTTTACTTTATTTGTTTATTTTTTGCAGTACTGGGGATCAAACTCAGGACCTTGTGCTTGCCAGGCAGGCACTTATTCTACTGAGCTATCTCCCTGGCTTCTGCATGGCACTTTAGAAATTTTAGATTTTATTCTAGGAGTACTAGGAACTCTGGAAGCATTAAAACAATGGGGCTATAGGAAATACTTCTTTTCAAATCGATCATGTTGGTGGATTTTTGCAGGATGTTTAGGTATTAACTATTGATTGTTCATCCACCTGGCATACTAAGGAAATGTGTACCACAGTGAAGTAGTGATTTAAAACCTGAAATAAAGAATTTTTATAAAGATGAGTTGAGTAGAGCATATTAAAAATATTTAACAGGTAAAACGTACATTAAGATGTCAGTGTGGGATAAAAAGCTGTTTAAAGACAGTCTTCATCTTCCTTCCCAATTGATACATCTTTCAATTTTTTCCTTGTATATATTCCATGGCTAGGTTTTGCAGTAATGTATTCAGTAGAAGTGGTGAGTACAAGAACAGTTACTTTGTTTTTGACTTTAGAGAAAGTTCTTTAAATTATGACATTAGCTATGTGTGTTTCATATGTGATTATTTATTATATTATGGTAATTTCCTTCTATTTCTACCTTTTTATTTGAGACAGAGTTTCACTAAGTTGTTCAGGCTGTTCTCAAATTTGCATGAATTTTCCTGCCTCAGCCTCCCCAGTGCTGAGATTACAAATGTATACCACCATGTCTGCCTTCTATTTCTATATTTTTGAGAGTGTTTAATTAAGCCTGGCAATATGTTAAATTTTATCAAATGATATGATCATAGTAATCACTTCACAATGTATACACATATCATAACCTCACATTCTGTAAATTAAATATATATAAGTTTTATTTGTCAACTATATTTTGTTAATGCTGAAAAATGAGCCTCAATACTCTAGCTCCAATGCTTGTGTTGATGATGGTATAACTCAATAAGTTGTAAATAACTGAGAAGGAACAAGTTAAATGGAGAAATTTTAGTAATGTGTTTTTCATGCTACATTTAAGGTGCCTTCAGGTAGCTGAATTTATTGTGTAGCTCTAGGAGGAATCTGGACAGCCTAACAATGAGGAGGAAATAATTACAGTGAATGGGACCTCACATGGATAGCAGTGGACAAAGCACAGACCAGTAAGCATAGACAGTTCAGGGCTTTCATTGATGACAAACTGGCTGCAGCATGTGTACAATAGGTTCACTACCACTATACCTGAGTAAAATTCCTTGGCATTCAGCAGTTATATACAGAACTGGGAAAACAATAACTGAACAATGGAAACAATATTAGGTACTCAGGTCCAAAAGCCAGATTGTTGAAATGGTTCTGGAAAGAAAATATTTGCTGCAATGTGTAGGTCAATCAATGTTACCTTTGCAACTTCTTGTTGTTCCTATGCCTAAACTAAATCTTGAGTAGCTGGAAGATTGATCATTCGTTTCATTGGAAATTAAATCTTTGCTGTATCTGTATACATGTATGTGTCTGTATTCTAAATTATTACCACTATTATAGAAAATTGCCTTTTAGGTTGTCTAAAGCTTTTGATATCTACACACATATCCTGGTGGTTTCATTGTGAAATGATTTTTTTATTGTTTTATTGTTGACATTACCATACGTTGTAACAGAGACTCTGACAGATGTTGGAAAAATAAAGTATAAAACAGTATTAATCCGTGGTCTCTGGGAGTCTATAATCTATGTAATAAGATATGATTAAAAATTATTGTTGCTAGAGTATGGAAATTGAAAAGCAAATGTTATGTGACAGAATCGCTGTCTTTTCAGTTTCTATATCTTTCCCAATTATTTAACACAAAATTGAAATCTCAAAAGCTGGTCTTGGTTCCTAGATTGTGGAACAAATTAATGTTCAAATTTATAATTTTATGTTGAATAGACTGATATTTAAATTGAAACTGAGGTGATAGCCTTAGGGTTAGCTATGACCCCAAAGAAATCCACGATGTCATACAGAGGTGGCTATATTTAATTTCTTTTTCTTTTCAGAAAGCACAATATTCAACAGAAGATTCAAATACATATGTATTTCCATTCAATATAGTTTGCTATAATAATCCTACATGCTCTATTTTTAAAAACAAGGAATTTTTAAAACAGCAGCAGAGTTCATCTCAAAGTGTCTCATTCTTCTTTCAGTATACAAAATACATCATCCCGGCTCGTGTTGAGCTATGCAAAAAGAAGTAGGTTGTTCTGGATGGGCTCCATGAGGAGGAAGTGACAGGATCCCTTGCATATAGCAATCATCTGGCAGGAGATACCACTCCCTTTTTCCTGCACAGAGCTATGGATTGATGTTTATTTGTTGAAATGTTGCTACCTCCAGGTCTGATCTACAGACAATTGTGAAGATAACTCACAGGAAGAACTGAAGAAATTTTTATGACAGTGATTTTAAGGATGCAAATGTTTCATGCATGGCTTCCATTAAATTGACTACAGTACACAGCCCAGGGAAAGCAGGCTTCTAGAGATGTCCACTGTGGACCTTTCTGCCACCATATTCAATGCCCTTAAGTGTTGTGACATTTAAAGGACACTACAATACATTACACTTTGATTGTTGTGTGTAGTGCTGAAAGGATGTCCTTGGATGACCTAAAGTGCTGGCCCCTGTTCATCACAATACATTCTTGTGGGTTCATTGCATTACTTATGATAAGGATTGAAAGTAGGACTCCGTGAGATTTGGCCAGTCAATAAGATGGTACTTTATATCTTATTTTGAGCTATAAATGTTTGCCCTGACAGCATAATAATTTCCTTAATGATTTTCAATTTATTAAAGTAGTTTGAATGTGGACTATATATGTTTGCCTTTATAAATTGTAATGAGAAGATCCCTGAAACTTAGCACAATTAAACTTTTATTTTTGTTGATGGAATGGACTATGCACTGTAGAATATTTAAGTGTCTTTGGCTGCTGCTTACTAGATGTTGGTAGCAAACTCCATCTGACTCAACTCAGTTCTGAGAACCAAAACTGTTTCTAGACATTCTCAACTATTTCTGGGGGTGGCAAAATTGACCCTAGTGAGGAACCAGTGCTCTAGAATTTTCTTGGTAAATATATTCAATTGCTTTTTTTTAAAAAAAAACTCAACCCAAATATTAAATTATTTAGTGGATTTTATAATATTGATATTTTAACTTTATATTTAATGAACATGTATTAGTCGAACACCTCAGCATGTTGAATACACCCACATGGCATGAACTGGTTTCATTCAGCCTCCCTTTACCCAGCTTTTCCTTGGCTACTCCCAGCCTCGAGTGATCCCTCTTCTATATTTGTGATAACTTTTTACTAAGTTCCATATGAGAGAAAACATGTCATGTTTGTCTTTTTGTGCCTGGAAGTTTTACTTAATATAATGTCCTCCCATTCCATTTATTTTCCTACAAATAACAGGATTTAGCGTACTTTATCGTTGAGTAATACTCCATTATTTTATATATCACATGCTCTTTATCCGTTCACCTGTTGCTATGATGCTAGGTTGATTTTAAAAGTGTTTTGGCTGATGTATTAATGTTTGCTATATACATAATAACATTTCTCACTGATGGCCAGGAGCTCTCAATATAATCAAACCTTGTACCAAGGAATGAGTATGCTGTTTCCACAAAATAACTGCCCCTCATTCTGACATTGGAAATTTCTAAATAGAATCAACACCTGAGGGGGCTCAGGGAGATGGCTCAGTGGAATAAGCGCTTCCTTGGCAAGTGTAATCACCTGAGTTCCATACCTGGTTCCACTACCACAAAAGAAAAAAAAAAAGAACACCTCACTTTTTTTTAACAGAATATGTGAATCCTAACATAAAATAATAAAATTTGTAAGATGCTTAACATTTAGTTGGCCACAGTCTTAAGAACTATTTAAGGGGAGAATTTTTCACTCAGAATTTTTAAGAATCACTGGCATCAGACTAAGGTTGTAGGAAATCATAATCTAATTATATCTTCATAATATGCTTTAAATTAGATATTTAACGTTTAATTCAGATATTTTCATTAAAGCCACTCAAAGAATACCAGCAGAAATACTTAATAATATTAAGAAATACTTAAATAATATAATATTTTATGACACTATTATGTTTTATAAAATTTGACCTTATTTTGAGCATTTTTAATCTATGATCTAAAGCTAGTAATGTTGGGCCTGGGAGACAGCTCACTGGACAAAAGTGCCTGCTTAGGCAAGCTTAGGCAAGCTCAGGGACCATGGTTTGATCCCTGGCACCACATGCTGAGCCAGCCCTGCCTCCAGCGTGGGCTGAGCTGGCCATGGAGTCCACATATAGTGGCACAAGCATGTAATCCCAGCACTGGGGAGGCTGAAAAGAGGAGGATCACTCTGAGTCCGAGTTGTGTAGTGAAACCCTATAACAACCAAATACACTTAAAAAAAGAAAAAAAAATAGTAACAATGTAATTATATGTGATATAGGATAGTTAAGATGTACCCATCTTAGTAATTGATTCCCCCCCCTTTTTTTGGGGGGGGAGAACCGGGGATTGAACTCAGACACTTGCACTTGCCAAGGAAGCACTTATTCTACTGAGCCATCTCCCTGGCCCCAGTAATTGATTCCTGAAAATGAAGATAATGCCAGTTTTAAATAATTTCTTAAATTGTGATAAAATATAAGGAACATAAAATTTACTAACATAATCATTTTTAGTATACAGTATATTAATGTTAACTATATTGATTATTTGCAAACAATCTCTACAATTCTTTGCATGCTGCAAGACAGAAATGCTGTACCCATTACAATAACTCCTACTTCCTCACCTCATAATCCCTGGAAACTACTATCCTATGGCTTTTTTTTTCCTTCGGAACGGGGGATTGAACTCAGGCTGTTGCGCTTGCTAGGGAAGCACTTATTCCACTGAGCCATTTCCCCGGGCCCCTATCCTGTGTTTTTTTGTCTCCATGAATTTAATTATGTAGGTATTTCATTTAAAAGCAATTATACAGCATTTGCCTTTTTGGACTGGTTTATTTAACTCACAACAATGTCTTCAAGTTTCATGTGTTTTATAGCATATCAGAATGTCTGACATTTTAAGACTAAAGGAACTGTAATAATAATAATATAAAGACCAGGTTTTTCCCTCCATATATCTATTGGATTGCTTCCAACTTTGGGCCATTGTGAATAACTCTGCTGTGAACATGGAAGCCCATGTTCAATTCTTCTGTAACAATCCTGATAATTTACTTGCTGGTTTATATGGTACTTCTAATTTTAATTTTTTCAAAAGCCACAACACTCTTTTGCTTCTTGTCTATAACATTTTACATCCTCTAAAGCCATACACAAGGATTCTAATTTCTAAACATCACTGCCAACATTTACTTTTACTTTTTTACATATATCAAAAGGCAGCACAGAACAGACAGTGTATATGGTGGAAGAAAATACTTGCAAATCTGATAAGGTGATAATATCCATTGGCATGAATGAGAAACAATTCAAACTCCTATAGTGTTGGATCATTGTAGGAAATGACATAAGTACCTTTTGAAATAAAGTTTAGGCAGTTTCATATAAAACTAAAGATAAAACTTCACTGCAATGATCAAGTCTATTGCATACATAGTTTATAATTTCATTCATGAGGAATTCTGAAAAATGCAGAAGAAAGCTAATTTATGGTAGAAAATGACAGAATAGTGGTTATCTCTGAGAGGAGAAGTAGCGGCAGGAACAGACTGAAACAAGACATACTGAACCAAGGTAATAAAGAAAATTGTCTTGGGGTGATGGCAGTAATGATCTATATTATGATGGAAGTTTGAGTCATTTGTCAAAATTCAACAAATGACATCTTTAATAATAGTATGCATTATTCTAAGTAAACTTCACCTTAAATTTTATAAAGAAAATTAAAAGAGTTGTTAACAAAACTGACCTTTTTTGTTATATAATGTGTAGGCTGAAATGTAAGGGAAAGAAAGAAACTGAAGACTACAACTTACGGTACAATGCCTCCCCGAAATAAGATGGCTTGATGAATGGCAGTCGCATGGAATGGTAAGTAGATATGTGGTAATTAAAATATACTAAAATGTTAACTATACTGTGTTGGTGTTGAGTAAGTTTTTTTTTTTTTTTCAGAACCAGGGATTGAACTCAGGCCCTTGCACTTGCCAGGGAAGCGCTTATTCCACTGAGCCATCTCCCCTGCTCAAGTAAGTGTATTCACTGTAAATTTTTGCACATTTTCTGCATCCTTAAAATGTTTTATGCTTTTAAATTATAATTTTACAATATTAGGTCATAAATTATAAATGATTGACTTTAGGTTAACGCATACAGACATAAGACACACATGTAACTTTGGGAAAGAAACATTTTCTGCAGGCTCTGCAACTGGGTCTTTGCTACCTCCCATCTCTTTGGAGGAAGTAACATTGAATTTTCAACGTGATGAAGATTCCTGAAGATCCTCTGTAACACAAACTAAAAAGATTCTAGAAGAAAAGTGAAAATAAGAAGTAAATTATCTCACTTGCATGAAACTTTTTTTTTTTTCAGAAGTGGGGATTGAACTCAGGCCCTTGCATTTGCCAGGGAAGCGCTTATTCTACTGAGCCATCTCCCTGGCCCCTGCATAAAATTCTTTATCAAAAGAAGAACATTTCCAAATATATGTTAAAAAAGAAAGCCATTGACACAAAGTCCATAATAGAAGGCTGCAAATCATAATGAAATTCCAGTACTTTGGGTAGTATTAATTGTATTTAAGAAAAGAGATTGATCAGGGAATAAATAAAATGTAGTACATACACACAATGGCATACTCTTAAGACAAAAAATACTGTCAATTGTCATAATATGGATGGAACTGGAGATCATTATGTGAGGTAAGTCATATATGTAATCTACAAATTTGATCTCATAGGAATTGAGAGTAGAATGCTAGTTACCAGAGGTTATGGAGAGTGGAGGGAGAATGGAGAAAAGTTGATCAATGGATTTTTCAAGTTACAAGTAGATAGGAGCAAGATGATCTGGCATACCATGCATAATATAGTGAGTATAGATAATTTAATGTCAATTCTAAAAATCTAGAAGAAAAGATAAAAAAGGTAAAAATCAGTATTTGAGGACACAACTGTGCTTAACCTCAGTTAAAAATATACAGTGGACAGGGGAGATGGCTCAGTAGAATAAGTGCTTCACTAGCAAGTGCAAGCATCTGAGTTCAATCCCTGGTTCTGGAAAAAAAATATATAGTATGACTCTGCCAGATATTAATAGGATATCACATTAATATGTACAATATTTATTTCTTTATTGTATAAATATAAATTAGAGCAAATTGTTTGAAAGTAAGTAAGCCAGCCATGGTGGTGTCTATAATCCTGTCACATTGCAGATTGGAGGAAGAGGATTTCCATGAGATCAAGGCCTGTGTGGGCTATGTAGTTAATTCAAGGCCATCATAAATAAAAATCTCAAGGCCCTATATAAGCCTGCTAAGCAATACCTCGTAGCATTTGTCATATGCACTAGTTTTTCCTTATTTTTAACATCTCAAGTGATTGTGATATGAAGAGTTGTAAACTACTTGTACCATATATAATACTGCCAACTAGACTGGATAAAAAGACTCCTGGAGAGGTGACTGGATTGTGAGGGCATAATACTCATCAGCAGATTAATCTAATGATGTTTGAAGCTGAATGTAGTGTGATGAACTGGGATCCAGTTGGAAGAAGTGGGTCTTTGAGATTGTGCCTTTGCATGACTTGTCTCTTGATACCACTCTTCCCATACATTCTGCTTCACCAGAATCCTGAAGTGAGCAGCTTTGTTTCATGATATCTTTCCAACATGATATTACTACTTTGGCACCACCTGGAATGGACAGAAACCTCTGAAACATGGACTAAATAAAAAACTTCTTAGGGGCCGGGGAGATGGCTCAGTAGAATATGCGCTTCCCTGACAAGTGCAAGGACCTGAGTTCAATCCCCGGATCCAGGGGGGGGGGTGAACAACAAAACTTCCTCCTTTAAATGGCAAGTGTCAGATAGCTTGCCTCAAAAATGGGAAATCTGATACAGAAAACTGATACAGAAGAAAAGTGCAGACATTGCTGTGACTATATCTAACTATGGTATTTTAAAGCCTGTAGAACTGGTAATTTGGAGGAGTATGGAAATATAGAAACCTTAGAACACTAAGCAGAGATTTATGGGTGATATTGGTCATACTCAGAAGGCTAGAGTACAGTAAAGACCAGCCTTATGAGGTTTCAGAGAGGCTTGAAGCCTCTATTTGGAGTTAGACTAAAGGCCATTTTTGTTATTCTGGCATAGAACCTGTCTAATTTTCACCTCATGTCCACTTTGTATGACATTTAAATTTTTGGTAGTTGACTAGTTTATCTGGCAGAAGAAATTTCAAAGCAGCCTAATGTTTAGGCTGTGATATGACTATTACTGGATGCTTCTGGCCAGACTTATAGTGAGAATTTAGAGCAAAAGCAGAGAAGAATGGTCTGAAAGACTTTTAGTTTGTTCAGAGAAAAGGATGTGTAATGCTGCGATCAAAGGAAATGTGGTTGCTAAAGAAATTAAAACAAAACCAAATACTTTGAACTGGAACATGAAAGAAAGCTGGTAGGGTATAGCTTGGTGGCACAGTGCATGCCTGGTGAATTAAAGATCTTGAGTTGATTATCAGGA
>NDGM011226531.1:0-10175 GCA_002564305.1 Octomys mimax | reverse complement strand
AAAAAAAAAAGAATTTTACACCTAGTTAAAATAACTTCTCAATATAAAGTTTATGAATTTGTGGTACTATTTTTCTTTCTATGTTAAAGGATCTTTTGAAACCTAAATTTACAAATAATATATTTATAGTATATGTATATATTAATTTATATTTACTTTATATATTTCACATATTTATAGTATATAACATATTTTGAAATATGTCCACTTTATGAAATAACTATAGTTAGCTAGCTAACATCTACATTATATACTTATCACACATAATTTATTTGTGGCAAGAACACAAAATCTACTGTTATAAATTTTAACTACTTAATATATTATTATTAACTATAGTCATCAGGTTATACAACAGAATTTTTCTATATCTATTCCTCCTTTCTTCCTGAGATGGCCTAGCCTTCAACCAGATATAGCTATTGGTTTTTGTCTGGGTGTTATCTGCATGGTTGGCAGTCAAAAGCCATCACCATTCATGCAAATTGCTTTGCCAGGCCTTTGGCATGTCATCTGAGAGCCAGGCCCAACATCCTTCCTCTCATTTCTTTCCACAGGCTGCTGGAAAGTGTGAAAGAATCTATTAGGGATTTTGTGTACTCACCTATGCAATCTCTAGAAGGTGAAGATGGAGTTAGGAGCTGAACCAAGATGGTTCCTTAATTTACTTAGAATCTTGTTTCTCCAATGGTGTTTGGTATGTGATGCCTTTCTCGTCAGGCTCCTTTTACTTGTATAAGTGCATAATCTCATTCCTTGAGTATTGCAGATGAGAGATTATTGAGTAGAGTTTTAATCTTCCATTTAAAGCCAGAATCCCCGTATTGCAGTTAGATTCTATAAATACTGTAGTGAGAATTGTTTTTAGAAAATCAATACATTTTTGCCTTTGACTTATGGTAGAGAAAGAAATTAATCTAAGTTATCAGAAAATGTTTATTTTAATGCCTTTTAAATTTATACATTCCCAAATTAATTTTATAAATAATTACATGGTGTTCTTCATAGAAATTGTAAGATATAATATGAAGTCACAAAGTTACATTCATTGCCTATACCAGATTCTCTTATAATTAGTAGTTTCTTCCACTGTACTGGTTGTTAAGTTCTCATCCTTGATGTTTTATAAAAAGAACACCAAGAGTGATAGCCAAAATGTGTGCAAGAAAGGAAAATTCTTTGGGAGAATCTTTAAAAATCAAGCCTGTCTCTCTGCTGCAGAACTTAGAGTCTTGAATACGCTATGTCTGGGAGTTCTGAGTGAATGACTAAAAAGGATAGAAGAAAGAATTCCTCAAATTATAGACTTCAGAGGCCCTTTCAGTGGAACAGCGCTTGTAATTAATACCCTGAAATAAATTCTGAAAGACACTACCTGAAACATTTAAGTATTTTTTATTTTATAAAGAGAGTACAAAATAATATTAAAGCAGAAAAATTGTAAGTGATGCAGAATTTCACTTAACAAAATAATATGAATTCCACAGTATCTGTTGTAATGCATAGTGTTGTCTTCCAACCAGTCATTTTTGTTACCAGACATATGCATCTAAAATTGGAAGAAGAAAGAAAAAAAGATAGAAATATATAAGAAATTAAGAGGACAATAAGGAGGAACAATTGAAAAAAAATTAGACAGAACAAACAGCATTATCTGTTCCTTTCCCTAGAGCAGCAGAAACCCACAGTACAGTTGTCCAATCTATCCTGTTTACAAACATAGTTATATCACCCTGAACACGCCTGATTTCATCTGATCTCAGAAGCTAAGTAGGGTTGGGCCTGGTCTGTACTTGGATAGTAAACATTTAAGCATTTCAATAAATTCTGAAGTGTTTTTTTAAAAAATAAAATGACAAATGGCTTTCAGACCTACAAATATTAGACATAGTATTTACTTATAATTTTCTTTTTTTAATACATCTTCCACACTTTGTCACACATAAAACTTTTTTTTCTTTGTAGATTTAGGTGTCAGGATATCCTTTAATGTAAAGAAAAATATTGGATAATAGATGAATCTATGCTTTATTTTCCTTGATTCACAAGTTTGGAGTGTTCAATAATTTCAACTAAAGTGAAGTATTTTTAAGTGAACACATACATGTGTGTAAAAATCAAAGACTTTGGCAACATCTGTATGCATGTTAGCCCAGAAAACAGTATGAAATTCATTTTCAAAGCAAACTTAGCTACCATGTGAGAATATTAGGAAAGGAGGAAGATAAGTACTTTATTTAAAGTATGGCGGGGTCTATATGGCAACAAACATCTAAATACATGCCAAAAGTTCAGTTTATCAATATTTCTGTGACTAGAATTTTTAGGTTCATCTTTTTATGTAAAAACATTTAGGACTATCTGTGGACACGTCCCCATTTCTTCTTATTTCAGATATTTCTTCACCCTAGGTTTTAGCTTCTATCTGTCCTCGATGTATAACTAATGTCCCATTTCTCATGTATCTCCTTTTTACACCAACCTTTATCCCTTTACCCACAATTTTATTATTTTTTATTTTCGTTATTTTTTACCCATAATTTTAAACAACTTTTCGACATGCTCCTGTATGTTTGCTCTGTTATAGTTGGAAAATTGATTTCTTCTCAAGTTACAGGATTCACTAATTGCTTTGGATACAAATATTCTCTTAATCCTTTTTGTTTTAGTAGCAATTTATTCCCTATTTGTCTTAGTCAATTTAGCCTGTTATAACAAAACATTATACACTGGGTAGCTCATAAACAATGAAAATCAGTCCTTCACAGCTCTGGAGACTATGAATCCAAGATCAAAGCACCAGCCAGTTCAGCATGTAGTGAGGGTCCTCTTGCTGGGCCATGAGTAGTGGTGGGAGGGGTCACAGTTGTCCCTAGATCTCACTTTTAAGGGCACTAATCCCATTTACAAAGGTTCTGCCCCAATGACCTAAGCATCTTCAAAAGGCTCTATCCCCTAATACTCTTATACTGGAGACTTGTTTTCAACAAACATTTTTCTGATTGCTTATATGACATTGGGATTAAGAATGTACATTATTAAATCTGTCCATTGATTGGCTTGACACTAAGCTAATCCCAGAGGCCTAAATAAGGTATAAAAGGGACAGAAAGAAGCTGCTAAGGACCCTTGCTTGCCTTGCTCCTGCTGCCCACTGTCAACTGGTTCTCCTCTGCAATGCCTGTCTGCCAAGACACCCTGCCTGGAAGCCAGTCAGCTTTGGACTAGGACCTCTATAAACTCTGGGCTAAATAAGCCCTTTCCCCTTTAACTTTGGGTGGAGGGTATTTTGTCTAGCAACAAGAACACTAACTAAGATACCTCCTCTCTCTCTGTTCTACCTTTCCTGTTTGTCTTTTGTAGTTTTAGAGTTGGCAAAGACTTTTATTTAAGTTGTAACCGTTTATTTGTTATTGAAAAATTGCAAGACATTTATAGTTTTCTAGATGGATGGATGAAGTAGATGAGTTCAACATTGAGCCTTGAGTCTTGTCCATATTCAAACATTTACAACTCTCCAAGGAAGACAGAAATAAAATAATTACAAGGTAATATGCAGCAGTAGAAATTGTAGACAAATGTGTGGTATATGCCATGATAGCTTAGGGACTCAGAGGAGGACTTTCTCCTCATGTTGTGCAATTTCTGTACTTTCTTGAGGCTATAAATCATCAAAGGAGGTTGTAAAGCATATAGATTCCTGAACTCACCCTAAAAACTTAGAATCTAGAGAAATGGCCTATAAATCTGCATATCTCAGATGTTTCCTATTATTACAAGAGTTTGAGAAACCACAAGTTCCAATGATCAGGCAAGATTTCAGAGCAGGAGAAAAGCGTTAAACATAAAGCAGAAATCAGGTGGCAAGTTCAGTGCACACGTGCTTTGGAAGACTCCTTGGAAGACACAGGACAGGGTTCCAGTCTCCTTCAACTGGGAAAGAGCTATTTATAACAATCAAATGAGCTCTTGGGATTATTGCAAGAGAAACATTTTATGAGATGTTTTCCCCTATAATACCAGCTTTTCTGAGTATGAAATCACCATGACCTTAAATGAAATGTTTGCCTCTTTTTCTAGAATGAGGTGCACTGTGTTGTAGCTTCCACCCTTTTCCGGATTTATCACATGGCTTTTTAAATGAATACAGAAGCGAGGAAGATCTCTCATTAAATTCATTGGCTGAACCATGAGAAGCTATCATACACTATTATCCATTTACATTAAATTCAAACCACCAATCCCCATATAATTTTTCTCTGCCTTCCCTATAGGATTAATATAAATCATGGGAGATAATTTGCAAAGAAGGCTGTTTAAAATTGCAGCAGAGCAGTTCATTTGGCATGATAATTCACTTTAGTGTAAAATTCAATTATTACTGACAAATAAAGGTTAGTAACTTAATCATTATAAAGAACAGACATCTGGGTGAAAAACAAGTAAATTAGGGGATTCCCAAGTCTTAATTTCTACCCCAAGTGACGCTAAAGGATTTTCAAATCCTGTGAGAGATTTAAAAAAAAAAATCTCATCTCTTTTATTCTTGGATAGAATTCTTCCCATCAGTTTATTTTCAAAGTAATAAACGTGTAAATACATGCCATAAGTTTATGTATTTGAATGACTCTGTAGTGCTTTTTAATCTAGCCTAAGTATTCAGAAAATTTGGTCTTGATTTTTCCCCTTCTGGCACAGACCAGAGAGAGAACCACAGCCCATTTGTTGGAAGCCCTGACATCTGCTGATATGTCAGTTTTGTTTAGTTAAAGTGGATTCATGTTTGTGAGAAAGGGGGCCACTTAGAGATGGCAGTGCTGGAGGAAATCAGTTCTACTTTTACCAGCATTAACTTTCCTGCTTTTGCATTAATTGTGATATACTTTGTAGCTGGGGAAACCACCGTGCACAGGATCTGGAATATCAAAGGTTTCCATAAATCAAAATGAATACCAAAGGGGATGCTGGGTGTGACAGAGACCACGGGCCAGGAGGCCTTATACCTAGGGCAAACCAAGCTCTATCTCCTTCCTCCAGGTGTCCTGCTGAGCTGGAACTGAGGACTGGTTCTGATGAGCAAGCAGAAACTCAATAGAGTTGGAATTTGTCCTTCTACTTATTGTAGCTCCCCATTTTGGGTAGTTAGTATGTATTTAATCTATTCATATTTGTATCAGAATCCACTGTTCTATCCAGTCCCAAAGGACTGCTACTAAGCAGGCTTCACAGCTCAGCATTTTCTTTATTTTATATTTTGCACTAAAGGGGAAAGCTGGACAACTAGTTTATAAAATGCTGACAGAAATACACAATAATTTAGAGAGTTTCCATGCACAGTCTTTAAGATTAACTGCCCTACATCTTCTATTATTGTTTCATCTCATCCTTCTGAAATGGTTTACCTTGTATAGAGATGTTGTAAAGGCATAGTGAGCAACGAATTATTTGCATTGGAGTATAAGCATGGTGATAAACCTTTTAAAACTTGCATATATAAAGCAGGCACTTCAGAAAGTAAATAGGTATAATAACACATCCATGGGGTTTCCCCCTGTCTCCCCGCCCTTCGTGTATTTCTTTTCAAATTGAAGAAAGCCTGACTAGGTAGCTGGCCTTTAAGCCTTCAATTAATTGAACAAAGATTTTTAAATTGTTCAATTGGTTTCATTAGGAAGTGTACAATGAAATAATAAAGTAAAACAAATGATATAAAGCAGAGCCACTAATTAGCTCTACATGATTGATATAGCTTTGGACCAGGCATTTGATCTCAAACAAAATGCAGTTCCTTGTTAAGAGGATTTTTAATTGATGTGCAGAGAGGTATTAGATGATGTTGGAAAATAATTACTCCAAAGCTATTCATGCATTTGGCTGAACATAACAAATGAAGTTTGGGCACTGGATCTGGCGAAGTGGACACGTGCTAATTAATAACGAGAAGAACAAGCATCTTCCAGCCGTTTTTAACCCAGTATTTGCTAGGAGATTGCTGAGCAATTATGTGCTATAATGAGGTTGTCATATAAACAAGATCAACATTACTCAGATGTCAGCTGAGATTTCAAATTCATGCAACCCATATGTATTTGTTATAGATTATATTGTGGAGTTAACCAATCAAGATTGCTGCTCAAAGTTCAGGTATGATTAGGAAAACACATAATGAGATAGCAAATCTTTGCTATTTTCTGATAGTCAAATTAAGGCTCTCCCCTTGGAATAAATAAGCAGGTACTTGAGCTCATGGCAGAGCACAATCCATTTTAAAAAGAAAGAAGAAAAAGAATTTTTCTCAAAGATATGAATATTGACTAGGGTAAATATGCTCTTCATCTCTAAAAACTTGATGAACATATGCACTAAGTTACACATAATTTGTTAAATCTGACAAGAACGTTAAATTAGCATTTGGTTGGTCTCAGCCAAATTCCTTGCTCAGAAAAATGTGTGCATATTGACATGAAATAAGAGGGACTTATGGGCGAATATCTGAAGGAAGAATTTGTCTTTGTTTTATGCAAGGCTGCCCACCCCATAATGAACAGGAAAGTTAATTTCGGATATGTCATCATAGTCCAATGTAGCTGATTTAAGTATTTAGATAATTTAGTTTAAACTAAGGAGAATCTAGTTTAGGTGATTTAAAAATAATGGATAAATGCTTAATCGCTTCACTTACGTTTGCAGTGTATATACTCAGTACCAATAACCAATTCAATACATCTTTTAAAAGTTTATTTTACTCAATTCTTCTCTACAGATTCTTAAACTTCTCTACTATCATGCCGGAAATGACATTTTCCCATTCAATGGTGGTATACATGAATTTTCAATACCTTTTTACATTCTTGCCAGATCAAAAAATATATGTGTCTGTTGGGTGTGTTTATTGTGTAGATTTGTGAGATAGTGGGAAGGGAGTAGAGTAAGAGAAAGAAGAATTCCAGACTCTGACTAGTTTCTTGATTTTCTAATGAAGCTTTATTATTTGTCCTAGATCATACACCATTCTCTTTACCTGGAATGGTGTCTCTTTAGTCTACACTGAGTAATTAATCCCCTAATTAAAGAGGGAGGTACAGGATTCTTTATGAAGGCTCTTTTTCTGAAAGGATAAGTTTTAAGGCATTGTGATTCTATGATTATTCTTTGACACAGTTAACCTTTTTTGATTATTTAATTTCATGTCTTTGGTATTCAATATTTGATTTTTAAAAGATATTAAATTATTTTATTTGCTAACAGAAAACTCATTAAGTGGAGTAGTGATTAGGAAATGAATCTCAATTCTCAGATCAATTGATCAGCCTCACCTCCTCTTTTAATTGAATAGACTGTAGAGCAATAAGGAGACTAGATGAAAAAGGCCCTAAGCTCAGAGATTCTTTTGGCTGCATTGAGGCAAAGAAGCCTATAGTAGGAGCAGGAAGATGCTACAGAAATGCTGCATGAGAGGGGACAATCTTGGAATTGGTCAGATGCAGACCACATTGCTGTAGTCTAGAGGACTTGTAGGGCTTGGAACGATGGATAAAAATGTGAAGGAAATCTGGTGGGCAGTGTGTGTTACTTCTTCCAAAATAATGAACAAAGCTGCATGTCTCCCTAGTTCAAAAGAGACAGAAACAGAAGCAAAGAAGTAGGAAACACAAGGAATAAGCTGGTCTCTCGCCAAGGATGAGTCACCAGTTCTCGTATGAGAACTTGGAGACATCTACGTTGAGCTTGAGAAGCCCCCGCCCTTCTCACGAGTTAATCATGACACCATTTGAATAAACACTAAAGAGCAAAAAAGAACAAACACAATCTCTGGAATCTAAATGAAAGGTTGGGTCTATCTTGAATGTGGCTGCGGAGTGTGTCCTAACACCGTCTGGAGGAAATTCTGTGAATGTTATAGTGACTTAATTACATACATCATTATACTGTACAATGTCAAGTGAAAGGAGAGCGATTGAAAATGTAATTACAAATTATAAACATGTTCAATAAATGAATGGGAATAAAACTAGAAGGAAATAAACCAGAATGTTAATACTGTTTCTGTCAGAGTGGTGAGATTACGAGTCATCTACCCTTTCTTTTCCAAATGGCATCTATGTTTTCCAAATTATTTCTAATGACTTTTTTAAAAGAACATATTACACTAATGTCTTTCAGGACAAAAGTGAGATAGCTTCTTTGTTTTTAAAATTTTTTAAACTCATTAACTTTATTGAAAATCAATTGTAATTATATAGCAAATTGAAAATTGCAGACAAATATTGAAATATGAAAGATATAAGATATAGACAGTGAATTTCAGAAATAATATTTCTGAAATTAATACATAACATGAGATTAATAATAGATAGCACATTGTAAAAAATTATTTACAAACTTAAATGAATACAACAATAAAAGTTGTCTAAAATAAACATGAAGAAGAAAGAGCTTACAGATCTGTCATATAATAGTTCACTCTGTGCCAAAATCAAGAAAGTTATATTCGTATAATTAGAGTTGCCAAAGTAGAATAGGGTAGGCAATAAGTATTTAAAGATTGAAAATTTCTGAATTTAGTTAAAATTATTGCACTACATTTCTGAGAAAAACGAACCTTTTGCACAAGAAATATGAATAAAATCATACCAAGATATAAAAAAGAAATTGTCCAAAACTAATTGCAAAGGAAAAAATTATTAAAGCATATACATAAAAATATCAGCTATGGAAAAACAAAGTTAAACAGCATCTTATTCCACATTAGAAAAAATAAATGAGCAAGTGGGTAAGAAACTAGACTTAGGACAGGGAAAAAAAGTTCTGTCCTCATTGAATTTTATACTTAGCACACATACTTTTGGAAACTAAAAGCAAAATGAAATATTCTAATATCTCCAGACATAGCGTATAGAAAATAACAAAGACTGTAATCCAGAAGGCAAGAGAAGTTTCTGTATGGTCCTGGACAAAGAATAAAGAGCTCTCAAAATGGTGGTTATGCAGTACTATGCTAAATATAATTATATTAGATGAACCCATTTAAAAGGTCATTGAAGAGTTCCACAAAACAGTATCAATATTATGTCAGGTTATATACATATTTTTTCATATATATATTATATGTGTTTTTGTGTGTAAAAGACAAAGAAGAACTGATATAAAGTCATTGGAAAATGGAAATACACTTTTTAAAGTTTCTAATACTAGGAGAAAATATCATACAATGTCTTATAAGTAGATTGCAAGTCAAAGAAACAGTATAAGTCATAAAACAAAAATTAAAATTAAACAATATTCAGAAAATTAAATATTAACTAATTCAAAATTAAACATTTCAAAATAATATTCAAAAATTAAAATTAAATTGTGAGTCCAACTAATTGCAAGAGTCCAACTACTAAGTCCAACTACTAGGCTAGAATGTAGTGTATCATATGTATGAATCTGTGATCAATTCAGAGTACTCACATAGCATTTGATTAGGTTAATATACCCAAAAATATCAACTAAGAAAAAGTTTTCCTGATAACAAAGAATTATTAAGAATAAAATATAGCAAAAGTACTGGAATGGCAAATATATGACCAGCACTCCTAACAGTTTGGGAATAGGATATCGCACAAAGTTCTAGCATGCAGTGAACGTGGACAGTGTCCATGATACTTACTGGTGGCCAGCTGTAACTGGTGGGACTGAGCTACTGCTATTTTCTTGATATTCGCCTTGTATACCTGGACAGAATCATGACCTGTAGGGTGCAGGCGAAGTCCATTTGTAGAATATGCTGATGAAAATATTTTACTGCTGTATACAAAAGAATAACTGAAAGACTACTTTTGTATACCCCTTATTCTCCAATGTTTAATTGTTTGCTCTATTTTGTGGGTTCTTTCCATACTCACTCATGGAGGTGTGATTATTTTGATCCCTCCCTAGAATATATTTTAGTAGTCTGTGTAAGGTTGTCTTTGTCATCATGAAATTCTCTACTTGTTCTGTTTGTCATGAAGTATTTCATTCTCCATTAAACTTGAAAGAGAGTTTCTCAAGGTATATCAGTCTAGGTTGGAATTTGCTTTCTTGCAAGAAGTGCTTTGCTCCATGCTCTTCTTGACTTGATGGTATGTGAAGAGAAATCTGCCATTATTCTGATGGGTTTTCCTTTAAATGTGATCCATTTCTTTTCT